>SMJT01000144.1:278604-372844 GCA_004349715.1 Crucihimalaya himalaica
AACACATATCCCAAAAAACAATTGAGTATTACTAAATTAAAGATAAATTTTTTTTATTCACTATTTCTACCCAGTATGCCGACGGAAATTGCGAGGGAATGAACGTTTCTACTCCAAACATATGCCAAATACAATATCCCAAAGCTTGCGCAAGTGATCTTGCGAGGCAGTTAAAAAAAAATAGTACGCAACTCGCCTCGCAAAAAAGTTTCCTCGTAATCCGGTCGCAATTTGCGAAAGGTGAACTTGTCGGCTCTTAATCCTTTTAATTAGTTTACTCCGCCGAACGAATTTTTGTTAATACGTCTTGATAATATTTCGGTTTGCGATGGAATTGCGAGGGACACACATGTTGTCCTCGCACTCCGCCTCGGCAAAATTGGTAAATTCCAAAAGCCCTAGTTTTGCGATGGCGACCGGGAAAAAACAGAATAAAGTCGCGATCTTCTTCACTTCCTTTTCTTTTCTTTCTAATTTCTCCCATTGCCGCCGGTGAAGCAAATCCGCCGAGGCCAGCCGACTGAACCGCCGCCGCTCGTCCTCCCTCTTGCCGCCGCCGCGATCGTTTTCTCCTTCTCTCCTTCTCCAGCCGACCAGATCTTGCAAACAAACCCAAGGTAACATTTTAGATTTGTTAGATTTGGTAAATTTGTTAGATTTTTGTTTTTGTTAGATTTTTAGGTTGGTTAGGTTGTTAGATTTAGGTTTGTTAGATTTAGGTTTGTAATAGATTAGTTTTTAGATTTAGGTTTGTTAGATTAGTTTTTAGATTAGTTGTTAGATTTAGAAATGATTTTTTAAAATTTTATAATTAATTTTTAGAAATTTATAAAAAATTAGATAGTAGTTTTTTAGATTAGAAATTTATTAAATTTTTTTAAAGTTTGTTAGATTTTTTTTAAATTTTGTTAATTTTTCTTTAAATTTTGTTAGATTTTTAGAGTTTAATTAGATTTGTTAGGTTTGTCTAGATTAGTTTTGTTAGATTTAGGTTTGTTAGATTTAGGTTTCTTAGATTTAGGTATGTTAGATTTAGGTTTCGTTAGATTAGTTTTGTTAGATTTAGAAATGATTTGTTTTAAAAATTTTATAATTAATTTTTAGAAATTATAAAAAAATTTTAGAATTAGGGTGTTTGTTTTAGAATTTAGAAATTTATTAAATTTGTTTAATTTGTTAGCATTTTTAAATTTTGTTAGATTTTTTAAATTTTGTTAGATTTTTAGGTTAATTAGATTGTTTAGGTTTGTTTAGATTTAGTTTTGTTTAGATTTAGGTTTGTTAGATTTAGGTATGTTAGATTAGTTTTGTTAGATTTAGGTTTGTTAGATTAGTTGTGTGTAGATTTAGATTAATTTTGTTAGATTTAAATTAGGTTTTGTAATTTAGTTAGTTTTGTTTTTAGAATTAAGTTTTGTTAGTTTATAGATTTAGATTTGTTAAATTAGGTTTTGAATTTATAATCATTTAGTAATTGATTTTTAAAAATTTATAAGTTTTAATATGATATCGTTGTAATTATTTTACTAATTTTTTTAAATTTTGTTTTTCAGATGTCTGGAGTTAATAACGAGTATTCTCGTTATCTCTCGATGGGTGGCTCGTCTTGGAGGAGTGGCACGCCTATTCCGAAAACTCCTCGGACGAGTTTCACTTCTCAGACGAGACATGAACAACTTGCCCGGGATTCAGTACTATTTCACCGCCTCCCACCCGCATTCTCAGATCCCCCAACGGTGGCACAGTATTGATAACGACAATGATGATCTTGTCGTTAAGGCGATCCTCGAGTCTCCAGGTCATGAGCTTCTTCCCGCCTTGATCCAAGACGTCCTGATAATACGTATTGGTAAGTTTTTTTTTTTTTGAATTTAGTTAATTTAATTTTAAGTTTTTAAAACAAATAAAGTCATATTATTTGTTTTTTTATTATTTTACATTTCAGGTTTGATCAAGACGGCTGCGTGGCCGCTTCGGTCCCGCTCGATCTTTGAAAGGGATTTCAAAGAGCCTCATGCCAATTGGAGGCAAACACCGAGCATGTCAGAAGACGCGTTGTTCAGACTTTTGCTGTAAGTTTTTTAATATTTAAAATTAATTATTTTTATAATTTATATTAACTTATGTTTGAATTTTTAATGATAAATTTTTTTTTTTGTAGCAACACTATCATTGGGAGTACCAGTATTACGAGCAAGGTCCAAAAGGATTTTTTGAAGCGAAGCTGAAGGAACGCATGGCGACCAGGTGGACGGTGGAAGAAGAAGTGGAGAAAGAAGGCGACCTTGCGATGCCTAAGTGGTTTGATCCAGATGTCTGGGCAGGCCTTGTGGCTTATTGGCAGGATCCGACGAGCGAGATCAAGAGCGCTAACAGTCGGGCGGCCCGGTACGCTGATCCTGATGGGGACGGGTATGCCAAGCATCGGTCTGGCAGCTTTCCTACATGGCCCGCGGACGGAAAATCGTAAGTTTTTCATTTCTTTTAATTATTAATTAAATTTTTTTGTGATATTTATAAAAAACAAATCAGGCAAAGGATCGCGGAGATTCGATCCCGGATTTGCTAGCTGTCCTCGAGGACACAAAGAGGCGACCAGATGGGACTTTTGTCGACGGGAAGTCTGAGAAATCTACAACGACGTCACTTCGAAGATGCAGGAGTTGACTCAGCATTCGGGGAGGCGATGAGAGCGCCTCTACCCTTTGACTCCCCGCACGCAACGCAAAAGATCTTTACCGAGGTATGAATATTAATGTTTTATATTTATTTTTTACAATAATTTCAACTAATTAAACTTATTCTTAATTTTCAGGTCGCTCCCCGTAAAAAGGGAGAATTTACGGAGTCGGTTCTCTGCAATCGCAGATTGACTCGTGCACTTCTTCTTCCTCGAGAGCAGCAGAAGCGGAGTCGCCGCCTACCTCCAGGGCATCATTGAGTCGCAGGCCCAGCTGATCGTGACTCAGTCTGAGAAGATCTCGAAGTTCGATCAGATGTTCAGCTATTTGGCGGCAAAGGATCCGGAGCTAGCACGGATGTTTCACGAGCCTGGAGACACATCTACGAGTAGGACCGAGACCGGGACCGAGACCGGAACCGGAACCGGAACCGGAACCGGATCCGGTCCATCGGTTCAATTTTTAGATTTTCGTTTGTATAATAAATTTTAGTTTCTTTTAATTTTAATGTTTCAACAATTTATTTTATTTATAAAATTTTAAATTTTGAAAAAAAAAATTATTTATAATTAATAAATTATAATTATATTATTAATAAATAATTAAAAATTTATTTATTATATAAATCAGATGCCGCCGCAATTCCCTCGCAATTTGCGACGGATTGCCGCAGGAGATAAGAACGGTAGCCTCGCAAATCCGTCGCAAATTGCGAGGGAATTGTGACCCCATTTACGAACTGTTCCACGCAATTCCGTCGCAATGTTTCTTCGCAACTCCGAAGCAATTATTGCGACGTGTTTGCGGGTACTACTGGTAACGCATTTTGCGATTAATTTGCGATGAACGGTTTTGCGATGAACTCGTCGTTCACGCACTTCCGTCGCAAATTTGCGACGATATTGCGGGGTATTATTTGCGACGAGATTGCGAGTACGTTGTTTCGTCGCAAATTTGTGAGGGATTTGCGACGGATATTGATTTGCAAGACGGGATTTGCGACGGTATGGTGCATCTCGCAAATCCATCGCGAAAGGCCATTTGCGACGGAATTGCGACGCCACTGTCCATCGCAAATGGCCTGTTTTCTTGTAGTGATACCTCTGAAAGATCCGTCGAAAATGACGTAAACCTTCTTCTTCTTGATCTGGAATTTTGGTTCCTCTTCTTCTTCTTCTGTAACTTTTGCCCATTTCTGTCCATTTAATGAGACTCTAATGGATGCCAGGTCGTCTTGTTGTTCTGGAACATATGCTGTTGGAATGATTGATGATGTTTGTTGTTGAATGACATCTTCTCGGAAGTTTCCTCCAAGTTTTTCTAGAATTTGTTTTAGTTCTTCACTCTACCCTCAGATAACTGCAAGTTGCTGAAGAATGAGTTGTTCTTTTTCTTGTTTTTGTTTAAGCTGGTTGGCGATTTGTTTTTTCAAGGCCTCCATTCTCTTGTTAATGTATCTGCGAGACTGTTTTCTGATGATTTTACTATTCTAATGTATGGTTGAAACTGATGTAATTTCAGCTGCCACCGGATAAGTCTTCCTTTTCCATGGTCTTCGTGAAGTTTGTACTTCCAGAAACCTGATACATAGATACTATCAATTCTTAGTTCGAATCGAGTTCCCATTAGATCTATCTTCCATTTTGAAAGGACTTGTAAGCAAGCTAGAGTTTCTTTCTTGTGGATTAGATAGTTTAATTCTGAAGAACTGAAAGTTCCCAAAATGTGCCGACATAACCGTTTCGGTAAATGATAGTGTTAGCTAATCTGTGACTACTGGTATCTTCTTCGATATTCTGTTTTTCAATAGTGTATAACTTATTGATTCTAGAGATACCGTTGTAGGTACATGCAGACAAATAATCTTTCTGTGAAAATAATTTGTTTTTATCTCTTATGGGTATTCCCATATTATTTAAGTCTAATAGCTCTTTTCCATTTAGAATGGCTAAAAGACATCCTGCTTAAACTTCGTTCGAAGCATTTGTTTCTACAATAAGAAAGTTCTTAATTGTAGGATTATATAACTCAGGAATTATCTGAATTTGTTCTTTTATTCTTTTTACTGTTTTCGTATCTCGTTAGTCGATTTCCATGGTACTTTCTCGGATATCTTTTTCTGTAGATTTCTTCGTTTTTTTGCTAGTTGTTTAAGAAAACCTTGTTCTGCTATGTAATTTAAAGCTCTTAAAAACCTTTGTATTTGTTTTCTATCTGTTAGTTCATTTGAAAATTTATTTATTTTTTCTTTTATATGAGATGACAATTTTAAGGTTCCTTGTTCAATTGTTAACCTAAATATTCTATTTCTTTTTGTATTAGTTTACTTTTTTCTTTTGATATTATTATTCCTTTTTCTTCTATCTTTTGTAAAATGTTAGTTAAATATTCTATATGTTTTTCTTTAGTTCCTTGCATGAAAATTAATATATCATCTATATATACTATAAAGAATGATTCTAGTCCTCCTAATGATTTATCCATTAAAGACTGATAAATAGAGGGTGTTTGTTTTAAACCAAATGGTAAAACCACTTGTGGAGGGCAACTAAATGCTGTTAGTTTTTTTATTTCTTCGGATAATCGAAGTTGCCAATACCCTGATTTTGCATCAAGTGATGAAAACCAATTTGATCCTTTGATTTTTTCTAGGATGTAATCTTTTCTAGGTTGTTTATATGAATTTCCTATGGTTGCATCATTCATTTTCATATAGTTAATTACCATTCTTCTTTTTTCTCTTTTAATTTCATTATGATTTTCTACATAAAATGCTGGTGCTGAATGTGGACTGCAACTTTCTATTATAATACCTTTTTCTAATAATTCTTCACATTCTTTTTCAAATTCCTGGGTATCTCTAATAGAATAAAGAATTTTGTTTGAGACATTTATTTCCGTGTTGTGATCTTTTAATTTTATTTCAACTAATTTAGTGTTTTTATTTTTATCCTTATCCAAAGGATCTTTACTACAAACCTCATCTAATGTTTCTTCTATAGTTTTATAAAACCTTATTGCTCTTAAGGTTTCGGTTATATTTTCTATATGTAATTTTATTATTTCATTTCTTGTTATAATTTTTGTTTCTATTTCTTTTGAAATTTGTTTTATTTGTTTAGTTTTTTCGTTTTTTTAATTCTGGACATGTGAGTTTTATAGTATATAATGTTTGTATAAATGGTTGGTATAACTTGAGAAAATTATTTCCTATTATTAGATCTAATCATGAATCATGTAAATATATTGTTCTTATTGGGAATTTCATCTGTTGTATCTCTAGAATTTAAAATTTTAATCCAAACCAGATTTCATGTGTACAGACTTATCTTCTACAATAATCCTTATTGGTCTTTCTAATTTTTCCCAATTTTTACTTATATTTTTTCGTCCAAAACAAAGTGTTGCTCCAGTATCAATATAAGCTAATAGCTTTCTGGAATTAAGTCCAACTCTTTTAAATGTTGCATTAGGGTTACTCTTCACTAGAATTTTCTCCTTCATCAGAAGATGAATAATCAAATTCGTACAAAGATTCGTCCGATTCTACATTAGATTCTAAGGGTTTATAGCCTTGTTTGTATATAGCTTTTAATATGTCTATTTGTGTCTTTTTTGCTTAGGACATTCGTTTGCATAATGATCTATTTTTTGGCAAAGCCAACATTTACATGTTTTCTTTCCCGATGGACAATCTTGTTGTTTAGTTATTTTATAATGATGTTTTCGTTTCTTAAAAAAAAATTTGTGTGGTTTTTATAGTATTTTTGTTTATTAACTTTTTTCCAATGTTTTATTTTTTTTATATTATTTATATCTTTTTGGTTTCTTATAACCATATTCTCCAATTTGGTCTTGTTGTTTTTACAACATAATCTAATTTGTGCTTCCTTTTTAATTTTATAACTAGTACACTGATCTAATAACCAAGTTTTTAAGGTGGAGATCATTCCTCCTAGAGTATCTTCAGTTAATCATTCACTTATTCTTTGTTGATATGTGTTTAGTATTTTTTTCTCCTATTGTACTAGGTAATTTTCCAAAAAAACAAGGGTTCTGCTTGTTTTTTTTCTTATATTATCTAGCTTGTAATAATATTTCTTATATTCACATATATAATTGTTTACATAACACATGTTACATATTTTTAATTTTATTAATTTTCAGTAGGCCTTTTGAATTACAGCCTCTGATTCTGATTCTGATTTATTTCTATGTTTTTTCCTACAAATTCTACTAGCAGTAATTTGTATATGTTATCTATTAAATTTATATTAGAGGTCGATTTGTTTATTAATACGGTTTCTGTTCTATAGGTAATGATGCCAAGTACTGTCTTGTAATTCCTATTGATTTATGTATTGTATAATTAAATACATCTTGTTTTCTTAGTAATTTTAATTCTTCGTTTAATGCGATTAACAATTTTTGTGTACTATACCATGCAGTAATAACTTTTTCAAGTTCTTCTACACAATTTATATCTAATGTGTCTTTTTGTGTGTCTGGGTTTATCTGTATGTATTGATTTGGTATTTTTCTAAATTTTGTTGAAAAATATTATTGTGAATAAAAATATTATTGTTCTTTTTCCACCACTAGTCTGACCTTCTTCGGTTTTGACATAGTTAGGATTTTGATTGTGATATAGATTATCATCGTCTATATTATAAGGATTTTCATCCTCAGATTCATATTCATAAACTATTTCATTTGTATCATCGTTTTGTTCTTTAATTGAAAAATGTTTTTGATTTACGTTATTATTATTGTTTCTATCGTCTTCCCCTTTTTATATCAAGAGACGACATAAGTTTGTCAAGAATTTCTAGTTGTAGCGCTAGTGTATCTTTACAGTCATCCATGAACTGGTTTTGTTATAAATATATCTTCTTTTTCGAGTATTATTAAAGTTTTTTTGTTTATTATCTAATAATATTTGTAATTCATCATTTGTTAAACAAATAATATTTTGTTTTAGTTCTATTCGTTGAAGTGTTTCTATAATAGATGATAAATCTAATATAGGTTTTTATTTTTCTTTGATTTCATGTTGACAATTATTTATAAGTTCTAATATTTGTTTTCTTAGCATTATCTAAATTCTATACGTTTTTTTATTACAATAGCTATTTATAATTGTACATTTTACTACTTCTATTTATTCTGATAATTTTTCTATTTTTTCTATAGTTGTTTTATTTTATCTCTTAATGATTCATTAGTCATAATAAAATGAGAATATAATGTTTATGGTATTAGGGTAATATGTTTATAAGTATAAGGGTAGGGTTGTCTTTGTGTGGTATTTTTGGAAATGAAAACTTTTTTGTGGTATTAGAGGGTATTTTTCTAGATTAATAGTGGTAAGCAAATACATAATTAACTAAAACGAGAAACGATACAAATAAATTTACAAGATGTTTTCGCTACAACAGTTTTACTCGCTAACAAGTTATCCAAAGCTATGATTGTTTTTTTTGTTTTTATCAAAATCAACTTCAATTTAAAAAATATCGTCGTTCTTTGTTATCACTAGGTACCCGCGCTACGCAGCGAAACTTTATTTATATTATTTATTTTGTATTTTATAAATTAATATATTTTATTTTACTAAAAAATATATTTTTTTTTGTTTTTTAAAAAATACATAAACAAATACACTACAAATTTTTATTTTCTAATTAAAAAATTTTCATGATTATTTTTTCCGGTTAAAGCCTCTTTGGAATCATTTTCCAATGTTTTTACCTCTCTTGTATCTCATTCTCTCTCTTCTCAATATCTCTATAAATTTATTCGTTCAGAACTCAACCTCTCTTTTTCTTCTTCTCTTAAGCTCAAGTCAGCTAAAAATATTTTCATCTGCTTAATCGGAATCATCCGTGAATTTTTTTTCCCTAATTACCTTAATCATATTTCAATGATTCTCTTACAATAACTTCATTAAAAATTTACCAAAATAATATTTTCTTAAGATCAAAATACTCTGAATCATTGGTCTTTCTTACAACAACATCGTCAGTTCAATCCACAGTCAAATATTATTATTTTTTACTCCTACAATTTTTCAAGAAACAATATCTCCAGATTTATCTTGACTCTCTTATCAACTGTACCAACAAAAAAGCTTGAATCTTTTTTACAATAACTTTGGTGAGCAGATTCCAAAAAGTTTCAATGATATAAAATTCTAACAAAGTTTTGATTCACATATCAACTCACATATTGGATCCCACTGTATCTCGGAGACAATTTCCGGTCATTACAAAATCTTCGACTCTTACGTACAACAATCTAATTGTGTGATTTTTGAGTCGTTGTATTTTCTATCTTTGCTATAAATTTTTGGTCTTTCCAAACAACATCTTCGATTCGTTCTCAAATAGTATCGTATGGAGTTTTGAATTTGTTGAAATATTGCTTCTCACCAACAATTTCAGGGTGTAGCCCTCTAAAAATTTAAAAATCGTTAGGGTGTAGCCCCTAAAAATTTTGCGTTAAGTCTATAACCACTTATTTTTAAAAATCAATGTTTAGCCCTTTAAAAAGTTTCATCTCGAGTTGTAACCCCTTCTTGTTGATTTTTTAGTTGACTTTGATGACTGTGCAGCTGACGCCTAGTCAGCTGCACAGTCATCAAAGTCAACTAAAAAATCAACAAGAAATGTGCAGCTGACGTGGCAAATAAAACAAAAAATGGAATTCATTTTAGGCCTCGACGTTTGGGTATTCGAGTCGGATTCCGGTCGGGTATGTTCAGGTTCGGGTTTTCGTGTTTAGAAATTTATGACCCGTTCATGTATTTTTAAATTTTATGTCGGTTTCAAGTTCGGGTATTTTCAGGTTCGAGTTTACCCAAATATTCAAAAATCTGAAATTTTGTATCCAAATCTATCCAAACTATTTGAAAACAACTAAAAAAAATTCGAGTATCTTTACATAAATCTATCCAAAAATAACTAAAATACTCGAACCTGAATCAGACCCGAAATTTAAAAATATTCGAACGAGTCCTAAATTTCTAAACACGAAAACCCAAAATTACTAGATTTTTAAGTCGTTTAGAGCAAATCTAATAATATATTAGTATCTAATAATATATTAGGAGGCTAGATCCTCTTCAAACTCTTTAGTGAAATTCAATTGCAAACAAAACTGAAAATAAAAACCTTTGATTAGCTATTCTTATTATAACCATAAAGAATGTAATTGTAACGCCCGTGTTCCGAAAAAGGAAATGTTGATGAGCTCGGGATGTTATTGAGCTCGGGACGTTAACGAGCTCAGGGTGTTAACGAGCTCGGGATGCTAATGAGTTCGGGGGCTAATGAGCTCGGGAGGACTTTGTGGTCGGGATTGTGACGAGCTCGGGTATGTTGCGTGAGTTTGGGGTATTGTGAGGTCGGGTTCCGACATTAAAGTCGAGTTCGGACCGCGAGCCGACTTGTCTGCTCAGCGCTGGATCAGAAAAGTGAGGCAAGTGGATTAGTGGAGTTGGTGAGTTAGTGGGGTTGTTGGGATTAATCAGTGGAATCCCTAGCCATCCTATAAAACTCGACTTTTTCTCCTTTTTGGGCAATCTTTTCGTGGCTGTGAGTGAGAGAGAGAGAAAGGTAAAGAGGGATCTCATACCTTGAGAAGAGAAGAAGGACAAGTCCTTGGAAGTGAAATTTGGTTTCAGTAGACAGAGTCTGGGAGAAAGAGTTTTTGACCGATCAAATCGTATGCAAAGGTACTGATTTGCGGTGGAGTTTTAGGTAACCCTTTAATCTAGTTACAGCCCTTTGCGGAAATGGATTTGGGTTTGTAGTCTGAAAGTTATTCATGATTTCGTAGAGGTGTTCTGTTTCCGTCGAAGGCAGGACCAGCGGAGACTCGGGGTTAGATCGCCGCCGCGTCTGTGGTTGGATCCTCACGAAATTTTGTGTGTAGTTTCATGACTCATAGGGGTTTAACTCAACTAATTGGTTTTAAAAGTGGACGATTAGATCGAAAGTTATGGTTCGATCTTTCCGGCGGTCGTTTCTGGGTTTTGCCCTGTTTTGGTAACTTGGGTGTTTGTTGTTGTGGTTGGCTGTAGGTTGTTCTTAGCTGCTTTGAGTTTGTGTGTAAGGTCCTCCTGAGTGTGTGTGGAGTATACCTTGGCCGAATTCCCGTTGTGTTTTTGAGGTGAGTGCGTGACCATGGGCTTATCTAAGCTATGGTGATGGTATTGGTGTTTGTGTGTTGTTGTTTGATTGTGTAGGATGCAAATGGGAAGTCATAATCGATTATGTGTGGTGTTATGTCAATGACTTGGTGGTCATTGGTTAGTCATTTGCATTGTGTGTTGATTGTTATATCATTATGCTTGTGTGTATAGCTCGTAGATGGGATGATCGCCTCACTAAGTATTTGTGATAATATTTACGCATCTCTTTTGTGTGTGTGATGCAGGTTTAGTTAATTTTTTATCGTGGAATCATGGCGAGGAGAGGAGGATGATCTAGTGACTCGGGGTTTGTTTGTGTTATTACGGTTTTTATTAATACTATTTTATTGTTTTGTCTTTCGTTGTGCGTGTTAATTCCTAGGGATGGAATTGTGTGTGTGTGTGTGTGTTTGGGTAATATTATCTTATGGGGGATAATATTACTATGTGAATTCGATTATGGTTTAAATTGAATTCGGTTTGTGTGGTTGCGAATATTATTTACGGAAATAATATTTGCTTGTTAAAAAAAAAAAAAAAATAGACACCCGGGTGCGGGGCGTCTCAGTAATGGTTGCTACGTTGTGAATCACAAAACCAGTAACAATTTGCCTTATCAAAAGCAATAACATCATTATTTTGTACCACAGTTTATTCTTGTATCTATTATTGTTTCTAACTATTCATTTATTTTTTTATCATTAGAAACTTTTTATTAATACTAATAAATTTAAGATTTGTTCGAGTATTTTTAAATTTCGGATAGGGTTCAGGTTCATGTATTTTAGTTATTTTTAGATAGATTTACGTAAAATACTCAAATTTTTTAGTTGTTTTCAAATAATTTGGTTAGATTTGGATACAAAATTTCAGATTTTTGAATATTTGGGTAAACCCAAACCCGAATTCGAACCCGAACCCAAACCTGAACATACCCAAACCTGAACCCGATTTGAAATTTAAAAATACCCAAACGGGTCCTAAATTTCTAAAAACGAAAACCCGAGCTCGAACATACCCGACCCGAACCCGACCAGAATACACGAACGCCCAGGCCTAATGTATTCTATTTTTTTTTGTTTTATATGCCACATCAGCTGTACAGTGACGCCTAATCAGCTACACAATGGCGTCTAGTCAGCTGCACAGTCATCGAAGTCAACCAAAAAGTCAACGAGAGGGAATTACAACTTGAGATTAAACTTTTTAGGGGGCTAAACATTGATTTTTAAAAACGGATGATTACATAGTTAATGTAAAGTTTTTATTGGAAGCATGCAAGCACCACCACCCGCTCTGAGATGGACTTGTCCATAACCGGTCCATAACGTTATGGACGTGTGCAGACCATGGACAACCCGCCTATTTTAAAAGCCCTATTTACCAGTTATTATATTTTAATTAATTTGCAAATCCAACAAATTATTGTGTTATTTAATCTGTTATTTTGAAATCCATTTATTTGCAATTTCTACATACTACTTAGTTGAAATATGATATTATTTTGTCATTATTGGATTTAAGATTTTTCTATATCAAATCCAATAGTGAAGCACGCTAATAAACAATAAAATTACCCATGAGAAATAAATGCACTATGCAAATTTGTTTGATGTGGCAGGGACATAATGATTGAGTACTCAAAGCAAATGATGAATTTAGATGAAGTGCTTTTTGAGCTTCTACCAGAGGCTTTGGGGCTAGATTCTAATCACCTCAAGGCCATGGCGAGACTAAGTTTCAAGTGATGTTTGGTCAATATTACCCAGCTCGCCCTCAGCCTGACCTTACTTTAGGCATATACAAGCACACCGACTTTTCATTTATCACCATTCTTCTTCAAGACAAGATTGGAGGGCTTCAAGTTCTCCATGACCATTACTCGATTGATGTTCCTCATGTTTCTGGTTCTCTTTTCATAAACATTGCAGATCTTCTCCAGGTGAAGAAGATAATGTTGTTTATTTCTCTATATATTGGGTTCAATCTTATTATTCCAATGTTTGCAGCTTATAACCAATGACAAGTTCATCAACGTGGAGCATAGGGTGATAACAAATGGATTTTTGAACCGCGGATTTCAGTATTTTGTTTCTTTAGTATAGTCATGAAGGAGAATCCTCAAGTGTATGGACCCATCAAAGAGCTTCTGTCAGAACAAAACCCTACCAAGTATAGAGACTTAACCTTAACCGAGTTCTCAAACACCTTCAGGTCATCAATAACGATCGGTGCTTCTGCATTACGCCATTTCAGGATCTGAGACAGTTGAATTGTTTACCTTTTTGTCTACTACCAATATACCATTTGTTTTCTATCAAACTCTTGATATTCCTCTTAAAATATTATCTGTAAAACCACTTCTTTCTCCTTTCTCATAGGTTGAAATGATATCCCGCGGTCTTCTTCTGCTTCTTCTTCTTCTGCTTCTTCTTCTTCTGCAGTATTTAGTGTTTAGTACATATTACAATATTTGATATTAATATGCTTAGTATTCCAAAGAAGAACTGTTTATGGTTATTTGATTTCAATCATCTGTGGTTCTGTTCATATTTTGTTTGTTCGATTTGTAAGATTTTCATGTGTTGTGTCTGATTTGTTTATTGTCACAAACATATGCATATTGTCAATTTATTTTGTGTTTTGTCTCTATTGATAGTAGATACTAATATGCTATATTCATATGTTTGTTTTCTTCATATGGATTCATCACCATCTCCAAGTCAAGATTAGTTTGGACAAAGAAAAAATGGATAAGCTAAAGATGATGAAGTAAAGTTGTCTGAGTTGAGCAATCTAGGCAAAAGGAAAGTAACACGAGAAGCTAGTGGAGCTACTTCTCAGCCAAATAAAAAGACACTCCCCCAAGGTCTACTGTATGGATGCATTTCACAAGATTACCAAACAATTCTAACATGTATACATGTCACTATTGCTAGAAAGATTTTTCATGTAGTACTAAGTCAAGGACTTCAAACCTGCATAAGCATTTACAGATCCACAAGCAATACAATGCATGGGTAGCTGGTGAAGGCAAGACATAGAAGGTTATCAATGAAGAAGGAGGTTTGAAAGAAGCAAAAGTTCCTGAGCCTATTTTCAAAGAAGCATCGAATGAGATGATTGTGCTAGGGAAGTTGTCATTGTCTTCCATCGATAATGTGGCTTGGAAACACTTCTTTGTCTCTTGTTGGATTTGTTTTATTTATTGCTTTAGGTTTCTGATACTCTTTATTTGTCTTTACAAGCCTCATTCAAGAAGGACAACAATAAGAAACATCACTGAGATGTATGTGCAGAGGAAGGCAGCTTTGAAGGAATAGTTTTCATCTAACCAAACAAAGAGTCTCATTCACAACAAACATTTTGACTACTTCAGCGAAGGGTAAAGCTTGATTTTGATATATAATGTTTTTAGCCTTTAGTTTCTGATATGTATCAACTTTCCGATGTTTAGCATCATATTATTGTAATCGATTTGGAAACTAATCAATAAATTCTTAAACAAGTATAAGGAAATCTTAGATACCAAATGGGGAAATTTCGCATCAACCAAAGTATATCATCTATTAAACACTCCACTACTCGGGATCAATCTATGAACAAGAAGTGAACATGAGCAAAAATAAAATGACAAAATCAAGTTTCGCTCCAATCGAAATATCAATTTAAGAGACAACTATTGAGAATATCATACGAAAATTCAAAACAAAACTGTAGGAAATTTCCTGAGATGTTGGCGCCAACAATTTCAGTATATTTCTGTTGAAACAGTTATTGGATCATCCATAATGTCTACTCAGGTCGGATCTGCTGGGCCCATTTATATAAAGCCGATATTAAGTCCAAAATTTTCAATTTTTGGCAACTTAATATGAGATGAAAATATGAAATTTGAATAACTATCAATTCTCTTTGAAAAATAAAGAATTACTATCAATTTATTAAAATATTGATATTTGCATTGTAAAAAAAAAGAGTGGCGTCTTTTAATTTGTCTTTTTTTTTCGGGCTAAACAAATTCATTGATATCAAAACGAATTTACAAAGTCGTTACATAAACTTTGAAAGCTAATTATTACAAAAGCAGAAATATTCGCTATATACTGAAGATGATAGAAACTAAGAAGTGAATTTGACGATGCTTTTTTCAAAGCCTTACTCGCTAATAGATTGTTTAAACCGTTATTTTCCTCCTTTGATATCTCTGAACAATCAATAGTCTGATACCAATGAGTCCGTATTAGTGTCATTTTAAAAACAATGACTTTGAATTTCTCTCGAAGCAATCCCAAATGAACATTAAGTCGTCCTGACCATTTTCGTTGACCATAAACCTGGAAATTCCTGATTGAAAATCCAAATTGCATACCCAAACCATAACAAATTGGTGGGTAATGAAATTCGTTGAGAACACCGCTTCAATCTCGGACCGAATCGAGTGATTTGGAGCAAGGAAAAATCCAATCAATCTTAGAAACATAACGCCAATAGCACCACCGTGATGGACACCGAAAAGAGGCTCCAAGTAGGAGAAGAAAAGTGGTTATTGTAAACAAATATAAGGTCATGAAGAAGGAAGAGATGGACGAGAAGTGTTGCATCTCTCGTTCTTTTGTTGCCTTGCAAATCTATTTGGCGAGATTGGTGCAACAAACATAGATCATGACAGAGACATCAGAGATAACGGTTCGACATGGATTTTTACTTCAAATCTGGTGAAAATGGAAGACATTCCCGCAAATTGTCGTGTCAAAATTGAGGGGGGTCATCAATCTTTTAACCAATTTTTAGTAGAAAGGAAAAGACTTAAACTAAAAGGAAGCATGAGCCACCGACGATTGTCGGCAGCCTAACAAAAAAAAAAAGGGGAAGCGGCCAACAGTGGAGATAGTTATTTCGCTCTCGAGAGAGAAAGGGAAGCGTTTCCTATTCTGCGTCTTTTAATTTGTCAACATATAAGTAAAACATATGAAATTGTTGAATTTTGGAGGGTTTTCTTAGAAAGTTTGGGTCCATTGGATCTTGGATCTTTTTCAATGCTTGCAATACATGTTAACTTTGGTAGGTAGTGACACTCAAATTTTGATTTACTTTGATGTTTATGCAATATAGCCGAGAGAAAATTGTCAATTCAAATTAAAACTAAAGATGTATAAACTGGAGATAATTCAGATCTAGAAATATAAATGGAATTTAAACATCCTACATTAACGGACATTATGGACATAGTAGCCAGGAATATCAAATGAATCAGAAATGGTAGTAAATCATTTTTTTCATTCTGTTTCTTTCAATAAATCATTTCACACTATCCTAAAATCAATGTCTATCTAATAATCAGTCAAATCATTTCGTATTAAAAAAAAATAGTCACTAAAGAAGAAGGAGAAAGTATTTCTAAAGGGATTTTATACTGATTATGGATATTCTGCTGGGTCAATCTCTTAGAAAAAAAAAAATAAGTGAAACAATTAGAACCTTGTTCAAATATATTGCTTCCCTATTAAAAGGAAAGTTGATGAGAGCATCCCAAAAAAACAAGTGTGTTAGTATACATATATAGATACCTCAAACACAAGGAAATCTAATACTACATACAAAGAAATCCAAAAAGAAAAAATAAAAAAAAAATGAAAAATCTCTCAGTTTTTCTATTTGTTTTCGGCCTTTGCATGATTGGCGATGCACAAGGGGACAGATCCTTTATCACGGTGAAGAACGAACTCAATCCCAAGGAAAATAGACTTATCGAGGTGATTTGTAATTCGAAAGACGACAAGATTGGTCCAAGATATCTGAAACCCCAAGAAGTTATGATATTCGGCTTCAAGACTAACTTCTGGGGCACGACGGAGTTCTGGTGCAATGTTAGAGAAGGGCCTCAATATATACGTAAAGGGAGCTTCACTGCGTATAAAGCCAAATATTTGTTCGTAAAAGATGATGGCACAAAGTGGAATTGGTTAGCCAGAGACGATGGCTTCTATTTTCATAAAGGGAATCTGCCTCCTCATAAAATGACTAATTGGACTCCAGCTTATCAGTAATAGATACGTATCAACTTTTCTAATGTTTAGCATCAATTTATTGTAATCGGTTTGGAAACAAATCAATATATCGTTAAACAGCTATAAGGAAACCTTATATACCTAATGGGAAAATTTCGCATCAACCAAAGTAGATCATCTGTTAAAACACTCGACTCGGGATCAATCGATGAACAAGAAGTGAACATGAGCAAAAATAAGAAGACAAAATCAAGTTTCGCTCCAATAGAAATATCATTTTAAGAGACAACTTTTGAGAATATCATACGAAAATTCAAAACAAAACTGTAGGAAATTTCTAGAGATGTTGGCGCGAATGATTTCAGTATTACTTCTCTTGAACTAGTTATCCGGTCATCCATAATTTTTACTCGGGTCAGATTTTTTGGGCCCATTTATATGAAGCCTATTTTAAGCATTTTCCAACTTTTTATTTGGCATTATTTTTGGCAACTTTTTTATATGACAAATCAATGTGAGATGAAAATATGAAATTTGAATAACTATCAATTCTCTTTGAAAAATAAAGAATTACTATCAATTTATTAAAATATTGATTTTTGCATTGTAAAAAAAAAAAGAGTGGCATCTTTTAATTTGTCTTTTTTTTTTCAGGCTAAACAAATTCATTGATATCAAAACGAATTTACAAAGAGGCTCTAAGTAGGAGAAGAAAAGTTGTTACAATAAACCAATATAAGGTCACTAAGAAGGAAGAGATAGACGAGAATTATTGCATCTTTCGTTCTTTTGTTGCCTTGCAAATCTTTTTTGGCGAGATTGATGTAACAGACGAAGATCGTGACAGTAACATCAAAGATAACGTTAAAATCTCGTCAACATGGATCTGTACCTCAAATCTGGTGAAAACAAAAGACATTCCCACAAATTGTCGTTTCAATCCCTAACACTAAAATGACGCATGATGGAAACGGCCAACAATGGAGACATTTCTCTCTCTAGAGAGAAAGGGAAGAGTTGCCTACTCTGCGTCTTTTAATTTGTCAACATATAAGTAAAAGATATGAAAATTTTGAATTTTAGAGGGTTTTCTTATCATAATTAGAAAGTTTGGGTTTATTGGAACTTGGATATTTTTCAATGCTTGCAGTACATGTTAACTTCGGTAGATAGTGGCACTCGAATTTTGATTTACGTTGATGTTTATGCAATAGAGCCGAGAGAAAATTGTCAATTCAAACTAACTAAAGATGCATAAACCGAAGATAATCAAATCTGGATATATAAATGGAATTTAAACGTCACACATGAACAGACACTATGGACATGGTAGCCAGGAAAATCAAATGGAATCAGAAATGGTAGTAAATCATTTTTTTTTTATTTTGTTTCTTTCAATAAATCATTTTGTGCTATCCCAAAATCAATGTCTATCTAATAATCAATCAAATCATTCTGTATTTTTAAAAAAAGGCTCACCAAAGAGGAAGGAGAAGTTATATCTGGAGGGATTTTATACCGCTTATGGATATTTTCTTTTATACGAAAAATCTTATGTCTCTAAGAAAAAAACAAATAAGTGAAACAATCAGAAACAAAATATTTTGCTTCCCTATTAAAAGGAAAACTGATGTCAGTATCCCAATAAAAAAATAGGTGTGTTATTATACATATATAGATACCTCAAACACAAGGGAATCTAATAATACCTGCAAAGAAATCCAACAAAAAAAAAATGAAAGAAAACAAAAAAAAAATATCTCAATATTTCTAATTGGTTTCGGCCTTCGCATGATTGGCGATGTACAAGGGGACAAATACTCTATCATGGTAAAGAAAAAACTCAATCCCAAGAACAAGAGACTCATCGAGGTGAATTGTTAATCAAAAGACAACATGGTTGGTCCAAGATATCTGAAACCCCAAGAAGTTATGATATTCGGATTGAATCACAAAATTAGTAATAATTACCCTTATCAAAAACAATAACATTATTATTTTGTACTACGGTTTATTCATGTATTTTTTTAATTGTTTCTAACTATTCATTTACTTTTTATCATTAGAATTTTTTATTAATACTAATAAATTTAAGACCCGTTCGAATATTTTTAAATTTCGGGTCGGATTCAGATTTGGGTATTTTAGTTATTTTTGGATTGATTTACGTAAAAATACTAGAGTTTTTTTTATTTGTTTTCAAATAGTTTGGTTAGATTTGGATACAAAATTTTAGATTTTTGAATATTTGGGTAAACCGGAACCTGAACCCGACCTGAACCCGACCTGAAATTTAAAAATACACGAACGATTCTTAATTTTCTAAACACGAAAACCCAAACCCGAACATACCTGACCCGAACCCGACCTGGATACACGAACGCCCATGCCTATTGAATTCTATTTTTTTGTTTATTTGCCACATCAGCTGCACATTGGCATATAGTCAGCTGCACATTCATCAAAGTCAACTAAAAAGTCAACGAGAGGGGGTTACAACTCGAGATGAAATTTTTTAGGGGGCTAAACATTGATTTTTAAAAATAGATGGTTATAGACTTAACGCAAAGTTTTTAGAGGGGTACACCCTGACGACCCAATATTTGCTTCCTTATTAAAAACAAAGCATCCCAAAAAACAGGTTTGCTATCTCAAACACAAGAAAATTTAACTACCTACAAAGAAATTTAAAAAGAAAAAAAAAATCTCTCAATTTTTGTATTTGTTTTCGGCCTTTGCATGATAGGCGATGTACAAGGGGACAACTCCTTTATCGTGGTGAAGAACGAACTCAATTTCAAGAGCAATAAACTCATCGAGGCGACTTGTAAATCGAAAAACATCAAGGTTGATCCAAAATATCTGAAAAACCAAAAAAATTATGATATTCGGTTTCAAGACTAACTTTTAGGGCACGACAGAGTTCTGATCCAATATTAAAAAAGGGTCTCATTATAAATGTGAACAAAACTTCAGTGCATATAAAGCCAAAAATTTGTTCGTAAAAGATGGCTGTGACTCCTTCCTCCACTGTCACTGTTGACAACTTCGTCACCACCAATACCGACTACACCACATGGAAATGTCAAAACAAGTTGATTTACAGTGCGATTATTGGCACAATCTCACTCACCATTGAACCTATCCTCTCTCGCACCACCACCACCTTCGAGATTTGGAACACCCTTGCTGCCACCTTTGCAAAGCCAAGTTGCGGTCACATATGTGCATATCCTTGATATCTAGGTCACCCACTTTAATGTGATTGCAAACCTCTTTGATGAATAAGTTACAAATTCATGTAATAAAATAATATAACTGACAAGATCTAATCGGAAGTTACAAATGCTTCACTTATTCATCTACATTTCGTTGCTTTCATTTACCCGTTACATATATTTATTGATTTATCTATGTATAAAGCTAGAATAAGAGAATGTTAAGTCATTGTTTTATCCAAGAGATTATTGTTAGATTCTACAATAGAAAAACTAAAGTTAGGTTGATGGAGAATCAAAAGCAATCGATTCCCTTGCGATTTGTAAGTTTCATGTAACTTATTGGAGTCTAAAAATCGAAGAAAATATATATTTTATAACCATGATTTTTCTTAAATATCTAACCGTTACGTTTTTGTATATTAGAAAAATAGATACTTCATCTTAATTATGTACTTTTTTTTTTTTTGGTCACCATCTTAATTATTTACTATATAGTTAAAATAACAAATCATATATCATCTAATTCTCATTAAAAAAAAGAATTAGTTTTTTTTCCCATATTACAATAGTCTTCTTACTTTAACAGTAAGTTGTAGGGTCTTAAATATTTAATCTAGTGTATCTGATTATTAGAGGCCACGTAAAATTTTGAGTTTTTTGGTAAACCAAACTTTTATTCGAAATCAAATGCAAAACTAAATTCTTTATCTTTTTTTTTTTACAGAATGATTTTTTTTTTCACAATAATACCTAGTGCAGATTTCTGGTAGCTAGTTTTAACACATAATAACCCAAATATTCTCACATAATTACGAAGAAGTCATTGTCTTCAATAGTTCTCAACCACCATTACCAACAAAAATTGAGGTATAAATGCTTCAAACAATAGAATTAAGAGAAGTTAAAGTTCAAAAATTGAGCAAAAAACTCAATTTTCGTCGATCTCATCTCCAATTTCAATCATTTAACTCTAAAATCTCGTTTTCAAAACTCACCATCCACAGATCTTGCGATTTACTAAGATTTGTGCATAATAGCGCCTAAGTTTTTGGGTATCGGTGGCGTGAGCAGTTCTTGGCAGTCAATGAAGCTAAAACAAGCTCAAATGAATCTTGGTAATTTTTTCTTCATTTTTACTGATTTTCTAGAAGGCAAACTTCAAAGGTGAAGTCTTAATAATCAACTGGGGTTAGTTTTGCAATTGACTCTTTGCTTCTCAGACTTCACGATGAAGTCTCAAGTTCTCCTTAGAAAGAAAAAAAACAGTGTTGAAACTTCACCTATGAAGTTTGCGTACAGGATGCTATTTTTGCAATTGACCGTAAGTTTGACTTTTTACAAAGACTTCTCCTCTGAAGTCTGTAAAAAAAAAAAGGTTGGTTTTGCAATTGATCGGAACGAAAATATTTTATCGAGATTTCATCTGAGAAGTCTGCATGAAAAGGAGGCTACTCTTGCATTTGACCAAAATTTTGAAACATTGATTATTGATAGACTTCTCAACTGAAGTCTAGAACCATCAGAAACTCTAGAATTAAAAAATCAAAATTTTTTGTAAATTGCAAAAGTAACCATTTTCTACTTAGACTTCTAAATTATACCCTACTTTATGGGTAGACTTGGCAGGAGAAGTCTCTGAAGGCACAAAGACTTCCATTACAAGAAAACACTGATTTTGCAACGTTCATATTCGTCACTAAATCATTGCAAAACAGGTTTTGCGTCGATTTTGCGACGAAAATCAAATTGTCGCTAAATCGTCGCAAATTTTGCGTAATCCGTAAAATCGTCAAAAATTTTGCGTCATCCGTAAAATCGTCGCAAATTAACGACGAATTAGCGTCGATTGTTAATTCGATTCTAATTCGACTCAAAATTAGTGACGTTTTTGCGATAATTCACTCATACAATTTTGCAACGATTTTGGAGATTTTGATATTATATTTAATTAGTATTTATGTGAATTTATTTTTCAAATTCATTTTTAAAAATTTAAATATGAATTAAATATTGAAATTCTGTTCATTTTAAAATTAAAATATTCTAATATATATTTCAATCTTAATATAATATTCATAATTAAATATATTTATCCTAAAATAATATTTCATAATCAAATATTTTAATCCTACAATAATATTCCAATCCTAATCTAAATATTTCATTCCAAATCTAAATATTTTAATCCAAATCTAAATATTTTAATCTATGTATAATATTTCATAACTAAATTCTATCCTAAAAATAATATTCCAATCTAATCTAAATATTTCCATCCTAACAATAATATTTCAATCCTAATCTAAATATACTAATCCTAATCTAAGTATTTCAATTCATAAAAAAACATATGAGAGAGAGTGAGAGAAGAGAGTGAATGAGTGATTTGGGAGAGAATGAATGGTGTTTTATATATAGGAATTGGCTGACGTCACTAAATTGACGCAAATACGACGCTAAATTGGGGCAAAATTTTTGAAATGAAATTTAAAATATTTGGATCATCTTTCTTTCCCGCAAGGATAGCGACGATTTTGCAACGAATCGTCGCTAAATTGGCGCCGCAATTTTGAAATGAAATTTTAAAAATTTGCACCATATTTATTCGCGCGAGGATAACGACGATTTTGCAACGAATCGTCGCTAATTTGGTGGCATATTGCGACGATTTAGCAACGATTCCTTGCTAAATCGTTGCTAATCCGTGGCATTGTTTTTAACATTTTATCAAAATAAAACTAGATATGCGACATTCTATAAATTAATCATCAAGGTCATTATTATGATATAAAGATGATTTCTAATGTATTTGTACAATTTATTTATTTTTATGTTGTTTTACAAAACATGGAGTTAATGTACATATATACTTACAGTATATTTAAACCTTATATTTTGAATAAAAAAGCATTTTTATTTGTTATGAGGACCTTATTCCAAGCTTACATGATCCACATGACAATATCATTAACATCTATAGTTGATTCATAAATAAAAATCAAATATAACAATTTTTACAAAAAGTTTTGCTTCGTTTTTGCGACGAGTTAGCGTCTATTTCTTAAATCGTTGCAATTTTGCGATGATTTAGCATCAATTTCTAAATTTGTGGTTTAGAGTATAGAAGATTTTGTGACGATTTAGCGTCGATTTAGGAAATCGTTGCTTAGTCGTTGCTAAGTCTGCAACAATTTAGCTTCGATTTCTAATACTATTTATTTGTGGTTTAGGGAATAAAAGATTTTGCAACGATTTAGCATCAATTTCTTATGTTTTCGATAGATCGTCGGAAAATCGTTGCAATTTTACGACGTTTTAGCGACGAAAGAAAAATTTGTTGCAAAAACGTCGCAAACTCAACGCTATTTTGCAACGGAAATATGACGACGCAAAATTAGTGTTTTCTTGTAGTGTTCATCGTGAAAATCACATTACGTAATAGACTTCAACGATGAAGTCTCATACCAATGAGACTTCCCTGATAAAGTCTATTGAAAAAGTCAAAGTTGTGGTCAATTGCAAAACTATACCCCAAACTAGTATCGACTTCAAAGATGAAGTCTCATTGTAGCTGAAAAAATCAAAACTCTGGTCTATTGCAAAACTAGACCCCCATTTCAGAATTCTTGGGCGAAGTCTCTTTTATATCACTTAGCAGACTACGTCTGAGAAGTCTGGTAGGAGAGTTCATCCCAATAGTCTCAAATAATAATTTTAGTAAAAATAAAATTTTAGCTTATTTGTAATTAGTTATTTTTATTTTCTTGTCCTAACATGTGTTTTACATATGATTTTTGACGTTGTATAAGTTTGAACTATTTTTATCGCATAATTATTTTAAATCATTTTTCTTAACTTATTAGGTACTTAGCTTATATTCTTTAGACTTAGGTATTTAGTTTATATTCTTTATACTTTACAGAGGAAGTAATTGTACTTATTAGGTACTTAGCTTATATTCTTTAGACTTATGTATTTAGCTTATATTTAGCTTATATTCTTTAGACTTCACTAACTTTTTTAAAAATGTATTTGTATCATATTTATTTTGTATTTGAGATTTGTTTTTCCATATGTATTAGTTACTTGTTGTTATTTATGTATGAGTTTCACATCTCAATATGTTATATTCTATCTTAAATCGATTTTATGAATATTTGGTAATTATTTATTACCAGACTAAACTTTTGAAGTCTCCTAACAAACTTCATATGAGAAGTATGCCGATAGACTACTTTTGAGAAGTCTCATACGATCATTATTAGTTAAAATGAAATTTTAGCTTGTATGAGAAGTCTCATACGATAATTGTTACAAACATTATTTTTTTTCCTTATCATAACATGTTTGTTACACAGGGCTTTTGATGTTGTATAGTATGAATTATTTTTATCGCATAATTATTTTTAATTTATTTTTCTTAATTTATTAGGTATTTAGGTTATATTCTTGAGACTTCACAGATAAAGTATGTCAAGAGGCTTTGCTTATGAGGTCTCTTGCACTAAATTTTAAAAAAAAATTATTTGTATCTTAATTATCTCTTGCACAAATAGTTTATATTTGTTTCAAATGTTTTCAGATAATGGTTCAAGTATCTGCTGTCTATGTGGAATGGGTGATGAGAGACTATAAGTGACATTTTGAGGTGGATCATCCCAAAAGAAGAGAATGTTCTTCTTGAGTGATTCTTGTACACACCGTGAGTTCATTGAGATGGCATAAGCAGATTATGAGCTGGACAAGAACACCGAGTTGGTCGAGTTAACTTACTTGTTGTCGGATTCAATGTTGCACCCAATAAATACAGATTCTCCTACACTACCTATGCATGTCAAAAATGATAGAAAAGTGTGGTCCTTGGTTGAGTTATGTGAAATCCATGTTGTACGCCTTTGTGTCTCGAGTCGCTTTGGTATGGCTAGTGGCAACGAGGTTGCTGATGGAAATATTGACGAAGACCTTGAGGAGGGTGCAAAAGAATTTGAAGACAAAGATATGGATATGTCTGATGGTGGTGAGGGTAACGCCTACGATGATGAACTTATGCATTAATTAGAGTGTTTTAAAACAACAATTTAGGGGAAAATTCATTGTATCTTGCCTTTGGATGATGGATTATATGAGAACTTCAACCCATGTCCCGATGAGGTAGAGGAACCTTTAGTGGTTTACCTTGAACATCTTATTGATATTGGATATCAATTTTCTGAGAAAGATTGGCAAGGTGGCATAGAGACATGGCCAATTATGTATTTTTCGTCTAGCAAAGAAACCAACGAAAGTTCCAATGATGTTGGATATTCTAGAATTGTCGAGAACAAGGAAAATCAACAAAGAAAAGGCCAAAGTTTCATACCCATCTCATGTATCAGCAGGTGTTAGAGAGAATTTAGATGAGGTTAAAGATAATGTGGATAGGAAAATAGCTGCTCACACAGCCAAAATAACAGTTATGCTTTATGTGGAGAAGTCTCTCATGAGGGACCAAATTATGGATGAGATTATAAGTCAGCTACAACAAAGAGGCAAGTTTCCAAGCCCGAGTCATAACATATTCAACGAAAAATTGGTCAACTCAACCCTTGTGGACAAGTAGCTTGAAATGGTGGACAAGGCATCTGGACTGGTGGAAAAGTTAGCTAGATAGGTGGACAAGTCACCAAGTTTGGGGGAAAACTCCTCAAAAAATGTACTCAAGGATCCTGAGCCGGTATCGAATAATCCACATATTGTGGACAAGTCTACAGTTTCTATGGACACAAACTCTGAAAGGGAAGAAAAAGATGGCTATCCAGACTAGGAAAGTGTCTCTGAAATTGTTAAAAACGTCGCCAATATCCATGGTGAAAACTGCTCTGGAGACGGTGGTTTTCCAAAGTCAAAACAATTCCATCTCATGTGGACTCATTTGAGGGAGAAGAAGGTAGTGAATCATCCGGCGAGGAAGATGGGAATCATGCCGACGAAGAATATCTGGTATTAAACTATCCTTACATCTATCATAGTTATGTTTAAAACTTTCTTTGTTTTAGCATTTTTTTTTCACACAGCAAACCAACTCGGGTGTTCCTAATTCCGCTCCATTTGATTCTCAGATTGCAACCAATCTTTAAGTTCCGAAATGCTCACTAGCTGAAAATTGTGAAGATAGGGAAGATACTCATTGCAAGGTATATGTGGATTTATTATCTCCATTAACTTATTTGTGGACAATTATATACATATTTTTATTAATATTTTTTGTTTTCACCGAAATTAGGATCGTGGTTTGATGGTCGCAAATCGGAGGCTAACACAAGTTAAGTCTTGTTTAGCAATAAGGTGAAACCATCATAATGTTTTCTTGTATTTTATTCCTCTTTATCTCTTTAATGCAGGGAATCTCTGTTATAGGAGATGATTCAATTGATGTTGATGTTGTAATTTAAAATTTTAATTTTTTTCATCATATTAAAATTATGTCCATCCTATTAGACTTAACTTGTACCTGATCCTCTTTGTCATTATTGTCCATCATCTTACTAATCCAACGATATTTTATCCTTCACCACCACTCATGTTTTTTTTTCTACCCTCTTATTAATTTATAAAATATAATTTTTCCAGTGGGTCTTCCTTATCAATTCTCTCAACTTAATGTAGGATAATGGAAGATGAGGTGACTAAGAGTGACGAGGATGTCGTCAACAATCAGGTTTTTGAAAATGTCCACTCTTCTCATATTTCTTTTTATTGTCCACCTTTTCATATTTTTTTGTGAGTTTTACATAATTTGGTTCCCTATTCCCAATCAAACTTATTCAAACAAGAAGTGGCTGTAGACAAAACTGGCCTAACAGAAGAGCCATCAACTTAACAAGATTTTGAACTACCGCCAATTGCTGAAAACAATTATATTATTGAGGTTAGTGCATGTATAATATTAATTGTCCTTTGAGTTCTTCATTGTTAAATGTTCAGCATTATAAGCATGTTTTCTCTTATTCACGTATCAGAGCACGCAAATTGATGTTGAGGAATCAGATTCTGAGGTTAGTTAGGGTACTCTATGATAAATTTCATGGACATAATATTCTTATTAATTTGTTATCCACTATATATTATGTATGTAGGTTAATTTAGAAAGTCAGAATGAGAAGGGTGGAAGTGATAAGGTTCATTACACTTTGTCCACACATTTCTAATCTTTTCCACACATTTCCCATTTTGTCCACAACAATTCCCGACTCCTCACTCAATGATTTTGTCCACTAAAGTCTTTTTCATTTCTCTCCCAGGAGATGGATGATGACCATAGCTCAATAGTAACCAGTCAAGATGACGTGGAGAAGTGCCCCATTCAGTTGCCAGCTAAAAAGACAAGGAAAATTCCCTAAAGGTACCTTCACTCAACTTCCAAGAAGCAAAAAAAACCTTATCAAGTGAAGTTGCAAATAAATGTCTAGCCCCCTTCACCAACATCATTGCTAGTCTTCAGAAGAAATTCCTTCATAAGATATCCATGTCTAGCATAAGTATGTTTACCTTCTTTGTTATCTTATCTTTTTTTCTTTTAAAAGACATAACATTTTTCAATTCTACCCCACCCTCTATAGGGAATACATTATTGATGGACACTAGGTGCCCAAAAATATTTTTAGTTATCTCCACACGCCTCTAAAACCTCTTGATTCACCAATGCTTTTCAATTCTTGATCTTTTTAGTTTTTGCCCAACTATTTTTGTCCATCATAGAATCTTGACTCCATCATAAACACTTATTGTCCTTCATTGGAATGCTGGTCTTTCAAATATATTGTCGTCCTTCCTCCACCTGATTCACACACATTCTCTGAGAGGAGTTCAAACGGTTTAAGATATCAAAGAAGAAAGATTCTTGGTCTTGGAGTAGCACCATAGGGAGTTACGTCCGTGGAATTGTCCCCGGTCATCCTAACAAGCTCACTTGGTATGAAGATGTTGAAATTGTGTATGTGCCAATGAATTGAGGCCAAGACCATTGGGTCACGCTAGTTATCCATCTCAAGGAAGCAAACATCTCTATTCTAGACCCTTACATTTTTGCCAATACCAAGAAGATGCTGGTGAAGATTATGAAACTAGTTGCAGAGATTTTACCTTTGCTTATTCGTGATTTCTTTCCTCTAAGCTTCAAGACATTCCCCTCCCCCTCTCCCATCAAACTTTGATATTCAGCGTCATCTAGAATGAACGCACTGGTGATTTCGGTTCTCTCTCTGTCAAGTTTGTGGAACTGCATTCGCAGGGGCTTGATCTAGTCGGAATATATATGATGAGATGGTAGACAATTTGCAAATGAAATAAGTTGTTGATCTGTACGATGAGTTCATTCAGTCATTATCTGACTCACCATGCTACTATATTATGTGTCCTTATTTTCTTTTGCTGACCTTAAATTTAAGACTTTTGTTGAATTTTCGATATGTCTTTAAACTTTAATGTTTTGTGGATTTTAATCAAACGTTCCTTCATTATATATATTTTATGTTATAGTAGTTTTAAAAGTTCTTTGATAAAAAATCATCATGTATAGTTTCATAATGTGTAATTCACAATGTTATTGAAATCATCATCAATAAAAATTATAAACTGAATATTGTTGAAATCATAATGTTATGGCTAATTGGCTTCATATAGTTTTCATAATGTTAAAATCTAAGTTTTAAATGTTATTATAATGTTATGGTGATGGGAAATTGTAAAATATGTTGAAATTATAATTTTATCTTTAGTATAAGTATTAAAACCAAGTATTGATGGTTTTGTTTTGTCTACTGGATCGTTAGTTGTCCACCATTCACACAGGTTACAAGATATGTAAAAACTTTTTTGAGTAAAAATTAGAAATACACTAAGTTTTTGAAAATCATAATGTTATGGTTAGTTATAACTATAAATAGAATATTGTAGAAATTATATTGTTTTGATATTGGCTTCTTTATCTATAAGTTTTTAAATGATAAGTAGGGCTTGTTTTGTTCTTTGTATACCGAACCGACTTAAGTCCATCTAATTATCCTCTCCTCCATCCTAATTGCTTCTATATTAATGCTATTTAATATATTCTTACCACTCTAACAAACCTATACCACCCCTCCCAGTTTCATAATCGTTTTCCTATGTCCTCTCTATTTATCTGCAACCTCCTCCATACTAACCAGGCCATCTCATATAATGTCTACGTTTACATCAAGAAATCTCAATTGTCAAGGTCATCCCACAATGTCTTCTTCTATCCATCATCAAGATCATGTTTCACTCATTTAGAGCCACTAATAGCGTCTAGTAAAACTGGGATTTCCCTTGCATTCAACGATGATGTCTTAAGGGATGCTTCCCTCCATCTCCTAGAGGCCCATCCTGTGTTTGTTAATGAAAATATGAAGTTTCGATCCTTATGTGTTAAAGTTGGGAATCCAAGCGCTTGCTATCTTGAGAGCCTTAGATTAGTTGTTAAGGAATAGTTTTTGAAGATGTCATAAACTTGTTGTTGAACACAGCTAATCACACCCCAAGAATGACCTTTGTTTTTGCATTATTTCTTATTCGTGCAGGTTTCTATGAAGAAAGTGTAGCCACAATGAATGTATTTAAACAGCAAGTTGTGTCTGTAACAGAGGTTGATCGTGTGGCAGACTATGTTTTCAACGACAAGCAAGCTATTGGCCCGCAAAATATCTGCCCATACATGGGTTTACTGATTCACTTCCACCATCGTGCTTGTTTTGCATGCAATGTTCTCAATAGATGCAACGACTGCTTCATATACTTGCGTTTTATGAAGTTTATTAAAATGTTTTGAATGTTTCCTGCTGTTGAATTAATCATGTATTTATAAGTCTTCTTTATTTCTTTTTTGTGTCATTGTTGTAAATTAAATTTTCTGTCTGGACCTTTTGTAATAATGGACCAATATTCTTCTTTGTAATCCCTATTGTCAACGATGCCAGGAGTGAGCCTCACTTTCCACGAGTTTTAAAACTTCCCGTGGGTCATTGTTCTGATCGCCAAAAACTATGCCATTCTTAGCTTTCAATATATACCAAATTATTTAGGGGAAACAATCCTCATTAGCATCCTTGGGTAACCTCAGAAGAGATAATCTATATTTGTAAAGATCAATGAGGTTGGAAACCACTGGTGCCGTTGGGACCTTTGATAACGCCCAAGTTTTCACCGAGGGTGGGCACTCAAACAAGACATGATTTATTGTCTCTTCCTCTGCCAAACAACGAGCGCACCGAGGATCACACACTACAAGAAATGTGGGTATTAATAGCGCCTGATAAACGCTATAATTATACTTCCATAGCGTTTCCTAAAACGCTCTGACAGCGCCCGTCATGATAGGTCGGGCACTTTAGATAGCGGATTTAACGTACGTTATAGTAAATTAATAAACGATAGCGTGTTTTGCTCTGCAATTTTTAATATTTATGATAGCGTGTTATATTTGCTATTAAAACTCATTTAAAATAGCAGTTTGTTTTAAAATAAATTACAAATTGATATGTTTTTTTTTAAATTGTAATATATTTTTGGAATATTTGTAATAATAATAATACCAATTAATTCATAATATAAAAACCATAAAACATTTATATGTTTTCAAAACCATAAACCAACAACCTATCAAAAACATAAACCAACAACTCTATCAATCTACAACTAATAATCCTTCACAATCATCCCTAACATAAACACTATCATCATCAGAAGCTTGACCATCCAGATCATCGAGTTCTTGGACACGCAAAGGTGCACCACCTAATTCCTCCTCTGTTTCCAACTCATGGTAGCCTCTAGGTGGTGCTCTCATAACAACATACCAATTTGAAGAATCATCTTCCCTAGAGTAAAATACATGTTTCGCTTGAGAAGGTAAAATGAATGGATCTTATCAAATATGCTGATTGGTTCATATGAAGATTCACAAGAGTGAAGCCATCTTCTTCCTTCACACCGTTCCCTATGGTTGGCCCAATTGCATCTAAACAGTGGTACTTTGAACATGTGGTAGTTCCATAAGTATAATCTCCTTTATCACTCATAATATGTAAGCATATCGGCCACTTGTCTTGTATCTCGAGCACTTGCTCTACACATGCTAAATGCTTCATAAGTTACTCCACTGTTTTGTGTCTTCCTTTTAACCGCATCTGTATGAAATCGCTGCCCATTAATGATAAATCCTCTATGTGATACAGCAACATTTCTTGGACCTAATGCCAACCACATTAGCTCCTTAGAATGACTTTCTATTGAGTCTGAACGAATCTGATGCAGGAAATACACCAATTTCAGAACAATTAAGCTAAACGATAATCATTTGTTACTAAACATAAAATCTGAACATTATCATCAAGCAAACAAGCTATTAATTAACTAAACTAAAATACCATCAAGATATTAATTAAGCAAACAAGCATGAGTGTGTCCCGCAATCCATATCTTACTCCTACTTACCTTACTTGGGTCTTCACTTTTTTTCTCTATATAAAATGCAGACATATATGAGTACCATTTTATTCTAACATACAATATAGATGATTGAGTAATCTTTTTACCATTTCATAAGCTAATCGAAGCATTCCTTTGCGGCTGGTGGTGTGAGGAATCTGATTTCTTCTCAACTCTCTGTACTTGTGACTTATTTCCTACAATATAAATCTGAGTGTGATTAAATCTATAAGACAAGACCTATAAACAAGAAAGTAACTTATTAAACATGTATAATTAACCTTTGAAAGTTTGTGGTAGTTTTGCTCTTAACCCAAGAGTTCCATATTTGAATGGATGGGATGTTGCTGGGTTTTAAAGCTATTCTCTCAGCAGCAGTCTTCGCAGCTCGTACTTGTGTCACTAGCCTTGACTTCCCAGCCCTCCACAAACATCCTAATTGCTTCAAATAAACAGCTTTTCGCCACTCTTCTTGCACGTTAAACCTCCCCTGCATCAAAATATGCAAAGGTCAAACATGTTTATAATTTCATAGTTATTCAAAAAAAACATAGTTGCATATATACCTGAATTTCCTCCCACATTGTGTCTCTTGTAACTGCATCAAGTTTTCTCCAATCAGTAAGTGTTACCGGAACGTGTTCCCTCACAAGAGGACCAAGAAAAGATGATAATGTTACTGAACCAGGTCCAACATGATCACCAAAGTCAGTGAATGTAACTGCAACCTTTTCATGAGGATTTTCAGCCACTTTACGCATCTTTGTTGGTCCTCTTTTTCTTTTTTTCTTTCACTACATCATCATCAGTGTTAGCATTACTAACTCCATCTTGTTCATATTGACAGCTTCTTCATTCTCATTCTGTTCCTGTCCAGTCAAACCACCTTCTGCTTCTTTCTCAGGAATTTCCTTCTCAGCAAATATCTCAGGAGCTTCTTTCTCAGGAGCTTCTTTCTCAGAAATTTCTTCTCAGCAACTTCATCTTCAGACATTACTTTCTCAGCCTCATCGTCATCATCTTCATTAACCTCAGCCTCAACATCTTCTTCCACAGCATCTTCTTCCACAACTTTTTCTACCTCATCTGCTTGAGCAGCACTGTCTGTTTTCTACACAATTCTTCTCTTTTTCACTTGTAGTGTGGTTGCAGGTGTGGCCTCCAAGCCTTGATTTCTTTTACTACGACGGATACCAACTTGTCCTCCTCCCCTTGTCTTTACCATTTATGATACTGAGGAATAAACGACAAACATCATAGTGAAATCGTGTTTCATTACTTAAAATTAAACATCATGAAACTCAAACTCAATTTGTATAAAAAAATTCAAAAACTTCGACATGCATGTTCACAAAAACTCGGAATCAAAAACCCAAAATCAAAATCGTGTTTCATTCCTTTGTAGATATAGATGTATAGTTGGCCTTAATAGATAACAACTCTAAATCAAACTCTATAGAACAACTACCTGTAATCGAAGCAGTTAAACAAGATCTGAAACGATATCTTCCTGCAAAAGAGTAAACCGACCGAAGCAAGCAATCATATTAAACATGTAATAACCCTAAATCACCACAATTCAAGAGATATAAACGATTTCTTTATCAGAAACGAAAATAACAAAAGTTGAAAACTCGAGTTCACCTACGCTTACTGATTCGGAATGGAGTTCTAGAGGAACCAGGTGAAAACTCGAGTTCACCTTCGCTTAGTGATTCAGAATGGAGTTCTAGAGGAACGAGGTGAACGATTATGATAGCTGTCAAATTTCTGGGTTTTGTGTTTCAAAGATTCGGAAACAAAAAAAGGTAAGATCGATTGCAGCTCGAGTTTAGGTATTTGGGCTCGAAGAGTGAGAAATTGGAGCAAAATCGGGAAAGAGAGTAGGTATTGAAACTGGAATTTCTGTGTGAGAGAGTGGGAAAACGCGGCAATTTTGAGAATCGATCAAAATTGGAGCCAAAGAGGGAAGAGAGGGAAGAACACGAAATAGGTCTGAAAAATTTGGGTGTTTTTCTTTGGAGTTTAATTTTTTCTAAGTGTTGCAGTACTTCATTTTTAGTTTACCGCCTAAGACTTCCATAGCGTTTTCAATTATGCTATTAAAACATGTGGGTACATCTTAAAAAACAAGACGCGTGATTTTGTAACTTGTACCACTTTATCATAGCGTTTACAAATATACAAACGCTATGTAAAAACCAGAGGTATGTCAACCATAGCAGAAAGACATAAAACGCTATATTCTACTGCTATCAATACCCCAATTTCCTGTAGTGACAGTTGATACCCCTGTTTTTTGAATTTGTACCTACAAATACACATCCAGTTAAGACTTGCCAACAGAAATGTCTTAACTTGGTAGGACACTTCAACTTCCAATGAAAGCTGTTAGTGGACGGATATCAGGACCAATCTGGGGGTCCCTCTGAAAACTGGGGTCGGGTTATTGTGCAACATGATAACCTGACCGTATATTTATAGGATTTCGTAAAATGACACCCTATATTGTACGCTTTGGTAGCAAAACCCACATGGATTCCAAGAATTACAATGTAGTCCTTTGAATCAACGATGCTACGTAACAAATCTTCATTCCACACACGTGTTATGGGTAAATCAATCGATTAACTGAAAGAAAAGGTTCACTAATAGTACCCTTACAATTTGTTGTCCTCGGGAATTGAACTGGTATCCAAGGATCATTCCATACAGAAATGGATTTCCCTACTCCAACCCGTTTAATAAGTCCTTTTAAAACCAGATACGAGCTGATAGAATAGTCCTCCATCCATAAGAAGGCGAGTAAGATTTCTCCACGGCCAAGAGACTGGCTTTCCAAAAGTATCTCCCCTTAAAGACCTTAGCAAAGAGTGAGTATGGGGCAGTAAGTAATCGTCACTGGTGCTTTGCTAGTAGGGCCGTGTTAAAATTCTCAACACATCAAAAACCTAGGCCACCGTTAGTTTTACTATGGCCCCATTGTTGCCCATCAGTGCTCCACCAGAACTTGGCGATTGCACTTGTAAGTTTCGAGGTAACAGTTTTTGGTAGTCGGAAACATGACATAACTTAGGTTGGAAGTGCAGAGCCAACCGATTTGATCAGCACTTCCTTTCTGCCATTCGACAAAAACTTTGTTGACCAACCATTTATCTGATCCTGGAGACGTTCCCTCACAAAAGAGAAAATTTTTGTTTTCGAACCTCTTAAACTTTCGGGATTCCTAAAGATTCCATTAATTCATGTTGGATTGCATCATCAACTGTATGACCGAACTAGATTAATGATTTAGCAAAGTGAATCTGTTGTCCTAAAGCAGCTTCATATTTCTGAAGTATATCTAGAATAACTGGACATTGTTCTTTATTAGCCTTGTAGAAGAATAAAATATCATCATCAAATAGTAGATGAGAGATGGAAGAGCCTGCTTGTTCTACCTTTAAACCTGTAAGGGTCTTCTCTCATTCTGCTTTCTTAATATTAGCTACCAAAGCCTCTGTGCAAAGGATAAATAAATTAGTGGAGAGTGGATCACCTTGTCGGCATCCCCGTTTTGGGGCTATAAGACTTTGGCCTGACCATTGATGAAAATCCGATATTTCACCGAAGTCACACAACGCATCGTCCACCAATCCATTTTTCACAAAACCCAAACTTGCGGAGCAATTCTTTGAAAAATATCCACTCCACCCGATCATAAACTTTACTCATATCTATATTGCCTAAGAGATGTTTCATGGTCTCCGAACAAATATTATCCGAGATCAGACGCCTTGCAACAATGGCTGATTGTATTTCCGATATCAGTGACGGGAGAATACCTTTCAACCGTTGGCACACAACTTTGTAAATAATTTTATATCCCATGTTACAAAGACTGATAGGCCGAAGGTCAGTCATCCTACTTGGCCTTTCCATTTTTGGTATATCGCAAATATTTATCATATTTAAGCAATGATCAAACTCTTCCCTCTGCATAAACGAATTCACTAAGTCTAACCAATCCGCCTTGACCGTAAGCCATGATTTCTGGAAAAATAACGATGTTTCTCCGGGTGTATCATAAATAAGGCGTTTTTAATTTCTAAGTCCGTTACCTGGGCCGTAAGATCCTCATCTATTGGCAATGATATCATGGTTGGTATCTCCTCCAACAATCCAACGATATCATGTGGTTCTGATGATGTAAAAAAATCTTCAAAATACGAAATTGCCACCTGCTGCACTTGTTTATCCTCTGTAACCCATGTTCTGTTCGGGTCGTGCAAACCCACGATCCTATTCCTCTCCCTCTGTTTTTTTTCGGAGCATGAAAAAACTATGAATTTTGATCACCTAAAGCCTACCATGTGTTGATGCTAGTATAGTTCCTCATCAGAGTACGCCTCCTTTAACTGTAATGTTACCGTAGCTACTTCTTCTAGAGTATTGTTATCATCCTTCTGTACCTCTTCTAATTTTTTCAGTAAATTATAAATCCGGTGTCTACCATATGGCCACATGTTTTTCCTCCATCAGAATATAGCCCTGCGTCAACTCGTAATTTTACCAACAAAAATTTCAAATCCTTATTCCACGCTATCTAGCCAGCCATTTGATATGGCCTCCATTAATTCCTTCTTGCCTAACCATCGCTAATCAAATCGGAAGTTTCTCATGATAACCCGTTAACTCGTTGATGTCGCCTATAAGGAATCATGGTGTTGACCGTCCTAAACTAATCCATGTCAATCTCTCCTGAACCCGCTCACTGTTCTTGGGAACCGGATCACCATAAAAAAAAGATAAGTATAATACTTTTCCTTTAACAACCGCTTCAATATCAATTATCTGATTACTTTCATATATAACCGAGACATTAAATTCATTATTAAAAAATAAGGCTAAACTGCCACTTCAACCGATAGGATCTACCGTAATTAAATTATTAAAACGAGATGTAATTTAAACTTTTCCACAGTTAAAATATTGTTTTGTTTCTGAAAGAAATAAAAAGTCTGGCTGATGCTTCTTCCATAGATCCCAAAGATACCCAATAGTTGCCTTATTCCCAAGACCTTGACAATTACAGCTTAATACCTTCATTTATCAACCGACGGTTTTGGTGGCTTAGCCCCACCTGGTGCACCCTTCTCCATTCCCTGGTTCATCGGATTTTCCCCCATGTCCACTTGCCCAGTACTTTTCGGGGTTGGGCGTTTGTGAGGTGTTGCAAATCTTTGGACATTCTGGTTTTTAGAGCTAACACCCCTGAGAATTGCCCCAATCCTTGATTTTCTGTCTCTATCCACCATGGTACCATTTGCCAAGTAATTGACAGCTCCTTCCTCCATTTAAGAAAGCTCCTCCCTTGCAACAAAATCTGATTCAAGCAATTTTTCATCAGGGATTATGTCATCATTACCTGATTCTGCATCACCACAGATTGATGAGGATCCAACTACTCAAGCATATTGGCTACCTCACTTACAATACTCACCGCGACTGGTTTTGTATGTACAGCGGCTGTTAATGCCTCTTGTACAGGCGTCTCCTGATCATGTTCTTTAAGAGCTAGAGTTTTGGCCTCACCAGTAGCATTAAGCCTAGTCGAGCTCTCATACCCTCACACCTCTAAGTTACCAACAAACCCTCAGATTCCAGCATTTCAATACATGGACCAGAACTATGTACATCACATGTGCTGATAGACCCTTGCAAGACCTGCATTTTTGTGACCACCTTAGTATCCATATCAACCTCTGTTTCTATCACCTCCCCCTCTTTCCTAAAAAGAGCCTTTCTTACTTTTTTTGGTTGATGTTCCTAGACTTGGTCTATGTCATTTCCAACTATCTTTGCCGGTGCAGGTTCCTCCTCATGTAGTGTCTCCTCCAATTTCCTATGGTCATTAATTTGAGCATAACTAGGATATCTTCGATAGCGTGAGGATGGTCCCCCTGGATAAAAACCAGACCTCTGCTTCCCCACACCCGATTTAGCTCCCCTATTATTTCTATCACGGTTCCTATCACCAGAAGCAGCCTCATTCCCCTCTGTCAACCTCTGATTAGAGTTAATACAACACCTTTGTAACTCTAGTTCCTGCTTTCTCCCTCTCCCTCCCATGATTTACCTGATTCCCAATGCTTGGTCCTGGAAACACCTGTGGGCAGTGACTCTCATCGTGGCATAAACTAAAACAAACCTTACAAAATCTAAAAAGCATTTCATATCGAAGTGTAACCATTGTCTCCTCACCATTAGCAAATTCGACTTACGTTTCAAAGTACAACGGACGGAAAGCATTGATCGTTACTTGTACCATGCCTCCATTTATGTCGACAGCTTCAACATGACCTAAATCCATACCAATACTCCGAAATGTTAGATCTGCCAAGAATTGGAGAGGAACTCCTAATATGCGAATCCAGAAGGTTAAAGTTGATGGATATGAGGGATCCACCGTAGGCTTCCATCTTACCATTAACACCATCCAATGCTCAAAGTGGAAGGGTTCCATTTTTAGTACCTCTTTTATATCCTCCTCACTGTCAAAATCGAATGGGAATTGCCCGAGACCCAGATCCGCCCTAACAACTTTACCCTCTTTGGGAGCATAAAGAGTAATGTCTTCGTGTCCTGAGCCCTAGGGTTCATACACCTTTCAATGACTGTCTTTGCATAGCTCTCAATCAAAGCTAAGTTATCGAATGGGGAATTTTTACCTTCCTTTTCGGTAACAAACCAGAAGGCTGAGCAACAAATTTACCCTTTACCAGACAAGCACTTTGAGACATTACCCATATCGTGTTATTTCTTACCATTCTTTTACTTTCCCAGACACAATAAATATCCTTTCATTTTCATCATTATTTTCGAAATTATAGAGTCCCTAGATGCTGAGACGCCTACGTTTAGGACTTTTACTTTTAATATTGCCAGATAGTCAAGTTTCGTCAATCAGTCACTATTTATAAGGAGAACAATTTTCTCGGTATCTTTTGTGTTGATGCCAACATGTTTATTTTTAAATTACATTTTTAAAAATTTCTTATATTTACCACCCCACTATTTTAGTTTTATTACATCCCATTCCCCCATCGACTTTTATTTCATTTATCAATTACCTCCTTCCCTTTGCCGAAATCTCGAGCCAGTGAAAACAATGAGTTACAGTTATAGTCAACCTTCCATTTCTACGCCTTAATCCCTTAAGTCCATATATAGGACTTCTGGTTGTGGTATCCCTCGTTGTTGCTACTGCAGTAAATCCTCCGTCATTATAGTGGCGTCTACGGTTAACGACTTCAGACGGATGTTCTACAATTGCGTAGATTCAGAGGTTAATCAACAACTTTTTATATTCGTTTAATTCGACATTCGCGACTCTTGTGAACTCCGTATTTAGTAGACTCTATACATAATTGTCTTTCCAATTAAAATAGAAATTCCTATTTTTGTCCATACGAAACATGACATTAATTTCTATCATTTTGTGTTTTATCCATAATAAAGTTTAACAATTTATCCCCAGAGTTGTGTCACCCTTAATTATTTGGTGTAGATTGATTTCAAATTACTTCTCCTTGTTATTTTTTGTCTTCTACAACCGTTGTTGTCCATCATTCATATTTGCTACAAATTACTAGTTAACATTTTTTGTTTTCTTATTTCTTTTATGTCCACGCCTGAGTAAAATGACCACATTTTCTTCTTATCTTATCTATGATTTGGTTAGTTAACTTATTTTGTTATTATGGTCTCATAGAATGGGAGCACTCACATTTTCAAATGGTGGAATGCTGTTATTTTAGATAAGATGAATAATGTCCGAATTGATGTCGAGGGATGTGATGATCGCATAACCTACCTCACATTAGGTCCTGATGGGGATCTTGTTGATCCCCCTATGATGTGGGCTAAAATTTTCTATCACGAGAAGGAACACAATTGTTTCACGCAACAGATCATCTTCTTCGAAGACCGTCTTGACGATATTACGGAATATATCGAGAATCTTCCTCCTTGGAAGTCTACTCATCCAGTTGTCCCCCGGTTTGGTACCTTACCAATTGTTGCTGCAGTCAACATTGTTCTCCTATCTCAACTAGTTATGTAGTTTTGCTATTGATATGTTTGTTTTATCATCACTATAAGTCATGTATTATCCACCGTTTTTTGGTATTGTATGGTTTTTTGGTTACTAATAATATTGTCCACCTCATTTTTATGACCATTATTTTCATGGACTTAATTCACTTTTGGACTATTCTGTATCATTTTCTGAATAGATACATAATAGATCGGCAGTGATGCAGTCATCAAACCAGGAGATGAATTAAAGCTCATTCAAACCGGATGCATAATGCTAATCAGACCCAACAAGGACATATGTTCATTATTTGAAGCATATCGTCTCAACAACAGAGATTCAAGGCATGAAAACACTTAGAGAATTATCTCACCTCAGCTACAAAACGCCTCAAAGAAGAATCAGCCCAAACGGTGTTCAAACGAATGAGTTATTCAACTTACAAATTAGATGATTTCCAATTTACTCGATTTGGGCCTACACACATTCATTGAAGGACTCCGACTAAAAAAAAGAATTAAGATACAAACCGACTTCCTCTAGAAAGTTGATACATTAGAGAAGCCCAGAGAATTGGATTCATACCACTACTGACTAAAATGTGAAAGTTATTGATTTTCTAAACCAAGGGATCCTACACTTGCCTTATTTGGAACCTTACGGGTTTAGGAGACTTCAGTCATGATTTTGGCGTCCAGGAGAGTTTCTAATACAACTAGAGGCTCCTAATATCTATCCAAGATTCATTCCCAGCCATTAGATCAGGAGGATTAGTCCCAGACCTCACTTTCCATATTTAGAACCGAGGGCCTTCAATGCTCTCCAGCAGCTAGTTTCCTTTGAACCAATGAGGACCACGGCTTTTGGAGTTTCTACATGCATCAGAGGCTCCTATCACATGGATATATCAAGAAGGTTTCGAGATATAAAGATCAGGACAAAAGCATATATCATTATTTGGCCGAGAAATCATCTCCAACAACTACAAAACAAAAGGCTCCTCTTTTGGTGTCATCTTACATTTAATTTCAATTATTTCTTACTCATTTTTAGATTTTATGAACGCTTTAAGTGCCCTGTACGAGCTCTATCTAAGCTCTTCATTTCTTCATTTTATATTCACACTTGAATTTTCTAAAGTAAAAAACATTTTGCTCTTTGTTCACAAAGTTTGAGTCTTTAAATTTGTGTTGTTCTTATTTATCTAGAGTTTAAGTGAGTAATTCACTTCTATTCTATTGAAGCTACGGATCAGTTTGTTTTGGTTAGTCAAACAACCTTATTCGTCCATTAATTGAGCAATTCAATCACTCTTATCACGTTCCATCTCTATCATCGTTCCACATTCCGCGTAACAACTTTGGAATCTCATGATCATCAAGTGATATTGCATTTTCTCTAAATTTACTCTAAATTGTATCCTCAGAGCACTTCCATTGGGGGTCTCTACATTAGAGACTCTCCCATAAAAATATATAAAATAATAAAAAAGGAGGAAAGAGAAGAAGGAGAGTCTCTCAAATGAGAGACTTTGAGAAACTCACTAGAGACTCTCAACCCACGTCACATTAAATTTGGTTCATTTTTTATAAAAATTAAAATTTAATCATAAAACTAAAATATATTAAAATACTAATATAATTTGGTTTAGAAACTCATTTTGAGAGACTCATTGATGGAGATGCTCTTAGTAACTTGACACACTCTTGTGTCTACTACATGGTTTTGGCTATTCGCTAAATTGGCTAGATTTTTTTTTTGTTATATCTGAAATTTCGATGGACGCAGTTTTTGTTCAATATCTTTTATATTAAATAGACCATATTGTTATATATTGTCTATTTTTTCTTGGACCCCATTTTTCTCCGAAATATGTTTAAATCCTTATCTGGGAAACCATGTATTTCATTCGCAACCTATCCAAAAAACTACATGGAAACCTAAAAGTTCCCGACTAACCAAAAAATACCCTTTGGAGTTATGAGTTTTACAACATTGAAGAATGTCTACATTACCACAAAAAAAACGTCTTATTTGTTAAAAAAAAATCCAACTCCATCACCCTAAATTGGGGTTTTGCATGTTCCTCGATTGTGCCCCACCTTTGAGGACGTATCACATATGTTTTGCTTAGCTTTCTTGCCTCTCATAACCTGGAACATATTCTTTGATTAATAATTAATACTTGGTGGTATTAGTGGGCCAATTTTTGAGTACTTATCGGATGCTCCCCTTGAGATAGAATTCTTATTTTTCTTGGCTTCTCTGATCCCCTTTTTGTCTTTGGTGGTTGGTAGTTTTCTTCCTCCAAACTGATTTGGTAAATTTGTGTCTCTCTCCCTTGCAGGGGTAAAATCAGTTTTGTCCATAAACACTCTCACACATCAACAAAATAGCATTTACCTACCAAAGAGTTATAGTCCAAGTTTTGAATTCCAATAGCAGCTAAAGCATGACAACATGGAACCAGAAGTACGTCAAAAACTCTACACATGCAAGTTTTCTTCTCTAGATGAACCGTAAACACACAACCTTACATGTCGTTTACTTGATAGATCCATTCACTCGATGAGATAACTACACAATCGGTTGCATCACGAAGATGGTCCATTGACTTCTTTTCAATCTCAGGTGTACATTTAGTGATAATTTTATTCGCCTTCTCCCTATTGTATAACCATTGCATTAATTTGGTTGTTATGAACCCAATCAAAATTACTATTGGATAATCCACCGCCTTTTAGAGTGCCCTGTTCAACGATTCAGAAATATTGCTACTCATTATGTTGTCTCGCATCCCAGGAAAATAAGCAAGTGTCCAATGGGTAAGTCCGATTTCTAGAAGATAATTCGCACCATTTCTCTTTTCGATCTCCTTAAACCAATACTTAAAATCTCCAACACTATATGATCGCACCGCCTTTGAAACAACCCCCGCAATTTCTTCGCATTTAAATTGATGTTTATCATTGCAAAACTAATGAACACAACAAGCCGCATGTTTTGCTAGTAGATATACTTGTTTCAAATCTACATATATAGTTGCATGTCTATATGACACGAAGACAAGATCCTCTTCGTCGGGGATAAACTTTTTCATTTGCATAAAGAACCATGTCCACTGTTGTATTCTCTCCGTCAGCGATGCCGAATGCTAATGATAAAAATATGATAATTCCCATCCTGTGAACTAGCTACAAACAAACAACTCTTATATTTCCCTTTTGTATGTGTCCCGTCTACCACTATGACCTTTATTAGATACTTATACCCAGAAATTAATGCCCCAAAAGTGAAGAACAAATACTTGAACAATGTTGCTCCATTTTTGTTTCTAGTTGTGTGGACATCTTTTATAGTTCATGAATTTGTTTCCTTTAGTAGGTGCAAGTACGTGGACAGAAATGCATAAATTTCCTCCCCTGTTCGCATAGCCTTGTGCATAGCCACTTTCTTGGCATTCCAAGCTTTCATATACGAGATCGTACCATTGAGCTCGGCAAATACCATTTCTGGAAGGTCACAAGCCATGAATATTTTTTTCTCATGTTCATACTTCTCCTTCAACAAGTCTCCAAATATTTTTGTCGTCGCTTTCTTCCCGTACGGTGACCTTGATGACACATAACAACTATGCTTTAGTGTTGCTGTTCGAATTTCGACATTTTGACTCCCTTAATGTTTTGTAGCATATAATAATAACCCTCTTACTTTCCGAAGCAGTTACCCTATAAGTGAATAACTTTTTTATTGCGTACACTATCAGTGCCTTATTAAACTCCACTTTGTCTCTAAACACCCTTACCCACGATATTGCACCCGCCGTCTTCCGTAAATTCATATTTGCTACATCATAACACACCACTCTTGCATTATCCCTGTATAGTGGTGCATCAGTTCAAAGGTTTACCTTTTCACCTATGATTATTGCACAGTCATCACCTAATGGTACTCCGTGAACTGTACTCTCAATATTATCCATATCCAACCTCGTTACCTCTTCTGAACCCATCACATATTTTTTAATACCAATGCTGAATCCTATTGGCGTTAGATCTGTAAGTTATCCAATATCGGCATGTCCATCGATAAACCCACCCCTACGAGCAGCTCCTTGTTGATGAACAACTATAGCAGCTTATGTTTCTTGACCACTCTGATTATTTTGTCCTTCAGCTGCAGATCATCCAAAGTATCCCAACCTTTCAAACCATCATTATCTTCTTCAAGAAAAATTCCTTGTCCACCCATGTATGATACATTCAGACAATCCTCATATATTGTTTGAATTTCAACGTGTCCACATACTACAGACTCACGACTACCTTCAGTGGAAATTTTTCTACCACTTGGACGTCCTTGAACTTGTCTATTATTAGGAATATCATCACCAAAACATGGTAATTGGTGTGCACCATGCTGACGTTCTTCAACTTGTCCACTCAATTGTGCATTAGGTCCACCATCTTGGGGATCTGTGAACTGTCTACTATAATTATTGCTCTCGTTTGGTAGCTCAACGACGGTGTAAGGATCCTAGTTATTTGGATACTATGTATCTATCAACTTCTACATCTTATCAAAATCGTACTCCTCCGATTCATCACCATTCGTCACGCAAATTTACACTCCCCTCACCACTAATATCTATCCTTTTTTTTTCTTTCTCTTTAACTCCTTCATATCTTTGTCTGCCATCTTGTTCATAGCAAACCTCCTCCAAGTTGGGACCTTATTTCTTTCCTTGTTGTGCGCTTCTTCCATTTTATCCACTTCCTGTAGAAACCCTTATGATTTGAATGTTAGAGGTTTTTCTACATTCTCCAGCTCGTACCAACTCGTACTACTTTAAGTTGTTTTATTTACATTTATCCAATTTACCCTTGCCTGATGACTCAATTCTGCATTTGCCACTGCTTCTACCACCATCTCATCTCGAATCAATAGTTCTTCCTCCTTTGTTGCCTCTACATTGTCCGGACATCTTTTTTCTTGATAAGCATTAGAAACAAGTTCAATTGCTTATTCTCCTGTCTTGTCCTTCAAAGTTTAGACAACCCACCCACTATCGTTTCCTATCTCTACAGGAGGCATTTTTTATTGAGTCAACATTGTTTCTTCTCATTCGTACCAGAAACTTAGTATAAGCTTATATGTCTGACGTTTTCAGTCCGAAAATGTCAGCCACTTAATCTCTGAGATCTTCAAATCTTTCACTGTCATCTACATCCACACATCTAGCAAACACATCCTTTGACACCCGGAATCTCCAATTCTCGAACTCAAGACAATGCCATTCTCTGACGATAACCATAACCGGCTCGGCCATAGCTCTCTTTCTATCACTACCTATATAAGAATTTGCGGATATTATAAAAGAGTTTTTATAGTTTTCCTAGAAAACACAAACATTAATTTCGTCCAACCATAGATCTGTAACAATTTATTAGAATAGTTATGGAGTTTCTAATAACACTTACACCAGCCTTCTATTTTCGTCCTCCACTAATTCGTACTTCTCAACAGAATTATGTCCTCCAAACATAAATCAGACCTTCTTCCCTTTTGCTAATCAGAACTTCGTCTTCATGTTCATATTCAATTTATGTCCTCCAAACTCAAACCATACTTATTCACACAGCTTATCATCTCTATTTTTTTTAATATACTTTTAGATCATAACTGACTTTCATTTATTTTTATTAGGGCCTTTTTATTACCATTCTAACTCATATTAAATCACCAATTAATGCTCGAGCTCTAACTGCACATTGCTTCCTCTCTCTAGACCATCTCACTGACACACCCATATATTGGCGCCCACCTCGACTTCCCCGTTAAATGAAGAGAAAGGCATAGTCGTCTTTTTTTTGTTTCTCATATCACAAGAAAGTAGTATACACGGAAAAGTCTCCTCCGTTATGGTATAGCCAAAAAGAACTTTCCAGAATTGGAGTATCCGGAAAATAAGCCCAATATTATATCCCGCAGTTTTTGTCATTAACAACTCAATTTTAGAATTTCTTACAAAACTTGTGATTTTGCAATTTTTTTTAAATTTTCGACAATTAATTATAGATTACTAAATATGATTATAAAGTTATTACTAATTAATTTATGTGTTCATGGATCTAAAGAATTCACGTGTTGATATACCAACAAACATATATTCATTAATTAACTAAAATTTAATTTCATGAATCCATGAAATTAATTATATTTATGGCTTTGGCCGATCCAACAAACAATATATTTTTTCTTTTTCAGGTTTAGTACAAAATAAATAAAAGTCTTTTTATGATTTTCTTCTAATGGAAATATATATATATATATTAAAAATATGGACTTCTATTCTAATGTTTCAAATCCTCCTTTATGGATTTAAACTATTTGTATGATAATGTTTCCATTTAATAAAGTATAAGTTTTGAAAGAAACAGATGCACAAAGCTTAAGTTTGAAGAAAAATTTCTTGTTTTGATTTCTTACTTTGTTAACTTTTACAGAATCGTTCTTTTTCATTTATATACAAGGCTTCTAAAACATAAAACCCTAATACTGAAGGATAGATGTCGAGATCAAGTTCCAGCTTGTGAATCAAGGGCTGAGAAACGATTCTGCAATTTCAGAGTCGTACAATTTCTGCTTTTGTTCAGATTTGCAGAGGAAGTTCTGTTTTTGTTTTGTATAGCCGTTGGCCCAACTTTCTTTTCCCTTTTTCACTTGCTGAGTAGCGTATGGGCTGCATTTTTCTTGACTCATCAATGTTGTTTTACTTGTTGATGCAGGCTCCTTTGTTCTGTGAAGCAGAGTTCTTTCTGTTCTAATAAGTTTGACGTAATACACACATATATATATAATATTTCTGATTACAAAATTTAATCTATTCTTTTTACAGTTTTTCTATCGTAGAAAAATATATGATCGATAGATTAATACAAGTTTGGATCATGTTTATATAATAAGATCCAAACTAGAAAATTTAGCACATAGAGGTAACACAACTTTGCTATCGGATGGTGTGGGCAGAGTCAAGAGACTGATCCGTTGGGTAGTGCCGGCTGAGGATTGGTTTAAAATGAACATGGATGAAGCGTCGTGTGGGAACCCAGGTGTAGCCACTTCGGGCGGAGTGTTGCGTAATAGTGAGGGTGAATGGTGTGGGGTTTTGCACTTAACATAGGGCGGTGTTCGGCTCCGGTGACGAAGCTTTGGAGAGTATGTTATGGGCTATATACCGCCTGAGATCGGAGAGCCCTTATACTGGAGTTGGAGGTGGATTCGGAGTTAGTGGTGGCCTTTCTTAAGACAGGGGTGGATGGTGCTCATCCGTTGTCGTTCTAAGTACGCTTGTGCCAAAAAAATTTATGTAAAGATAGGATAGTCCAAATTTTTCATGTGTATAAGAAGGCTAACTGTTTTGCAGATGGGTTAGCTAACAAATTGCTTGCTGTGTTCAAGACAAAATGTTCATATAATAAGAAACTACAGTTCGGATTTGGTTAGATAAATTACGAATCGGTTCGGTAAACATGGCACCACAAAGCAAAAAGCCACATATGGACCCGATGGGTTATTCGACCCGTAAGAGATCCGGGTCGGGTCAAATCTCATCGTCAAATTCGAAATTTGTGTCCTTCTCTGTTGTTCCATTTCTAGGGTTCAAAAGCTTTTCAATTTCATCAATGGTGGATTGGTCTACACTCCCGAAGGATCTTTTAGACCAAATCTCAAAATCTCTAGAATCTTCCTTCGATCTTATCCAATTCCGTTCCGTATGTTCTTCATGGCGATCCGCCGCCGAGCCGAAACGTCCTCTCCAGACACATCACCTCCCGATCCTCCCCGATAACGGTGGTAGCCTCTTCCCTGACTCCGCCGTAGGTTTCCGTCTCTCGCAGCGGAGTATCTTACTTATCAAGCCTCATGAAACGCAGAGCGAGGCTGATTCGTTTGGGTGGCTGATCAAAGTCGAGGAAGACCTTAATACTCCTCGTAAGGTGACTCTTTTAGATCCGTTGAGTGATTTAAGAAACTCAATTCCTGAGCATTTCCCTCGTGTTCTCGATATGTCGAAGTTTAAGGTTCGAGAATTGGGTTGTGAATTCAAGCTTCATTATTTCAATACCGTTGGTGATATTGTAGACAGTTTATACTTGGAGAAAGCTGTTGTTAAGTATCTAGATAGTGATGCGGAGTATAGGTTTGTGTTGCTTACGATTCATGTGTCTGGGAAGTTAGCTGTATATAGGTCTTGGGATCGAGCATGGACGGTGATTGATGACATGCCTTCTCCTTATGATGATGTGTTTTTGTTCGATGGACGTTTCTTCGCTGTTGATAACAATGGGAGGGCTGTGGTTGTGGATTACAGTTCTTTGAAATTGACGTTGGTTGCAAGTCCTGTGTTTGGTGGTGATAAGAAGTTTTTGATTGAATCTTGTGGTGATATGTTGCTTGTGGATATGTATTTGAGCTTAGAGGCAGTAGATGGAGATCCTGGATTCGTAGAGGAGATCTTTGAGCATCATGCGTTTTATATGAATGAGAGAACGGTTAAATTTAAAGTCTTTAAGTTTGTAGAAAGAGAGAAGAGTTGGGTTGATGTTTACTATCTTGAGGATAAGATGTTGTTCCTTGGTGATGACTCCACTTTTTCCGCTTCAGCTTCTGATATATTACCTTCCTGTGATGGAAGCTCAGTGTTCTTCAACGGTAATGTCTTCAATGGGGAAGAATTGGGTGCGATGCAAGATCCAGATTTGGGAGTGTTTGATTTCAGGACTGGGAAAATAGAGTTGGTTCACAAACTCCCTGAATATGCCAAGCTGTTTTGGCCTCCACCTCCCTGGATTACTTCTAATGAGGTCAGTGGTTTCCAATCTCGTAACACCTGAAATACTGATTGTCTAGGATCGTTTGCTTATAGTTGTGTATACACTACCCTTCATTTACATCTTGTAGCTATGGAAACTCTATGACATTACCCTTGTTTCAGTCAACATCTCTCATCTTTGCGATGGTCTCTGAACATGCATTGAGTTTATTGTGGACTGGCAAATGCATCGTTTATCTTGTCGTCATTTTGTTTTCTTTCCTTTGCTAATATGCAAAACATTTGCCGTCTCAGAGTGCTGAAGATCATACTGGAGAAACATCATCCGGAGTTCAAGATCTTGGAGATGCTATGGTTACGGAAGTTAATCTTATAGAATACTTGTGAGATTGAGAACCCATAGAGACTACAACTTGAATCACATGTCTATGTTCTTAATTTTTTCTCTAACCTTTTCACTAGCTTGGCGTTTGTACATACAGAACCTTTCTTTGTGATAATTTCCTCAAAGAATGATGTTCGTCGGAGATTCCAACTCATGTTTTCTCCAAAACAATTTGTGACACCCTAGCGGTAAGGACAACCTTACTTTATAAATTATCTCTGGTTTTCTAAGTAAATCAATGTTTTAAATTTAATCATTTGTGTAAAAATCCTGAAATGTCTAACTCTAATTTAGCTTAGGAGTTCGTGAGATTTGTAGATTTAAAGTAGGTATGGGCATATTGTCTGAACCCGAAATCCGAATCCGAACTTGAACCCGAACCGAAAAACATGAATCCGATCCGAACCCGTTATTAGAAAATATCCAAACAAATCTTGGATGTTTGGTATTATGGGTTCGGGTAATACACGGACCCGAACTACTCGAAGCTATACACTCATAGATATATGTACTAGATTAGATCTCGCGTATACGCGGATATATAATCTAATATTTTAAAAATTATAAAAATAAAATTAAAAAAAAAAGTTGAAAATTAGAATTAAATCACTCACCCATTGAAAACTCTAACAAAAATACTAAATTATTTATTTATTTAGATTATATATAATTTGACTTATTTTTATTTAAATAAGATTTATTTATTTTTAATCATATTTGACTTTTTTCAAATGGACGTAAAAATAAAGTAATGATGTTATTTTGAATTTCTTTACTCATTTTGTTTTTGATGATTGACATTTTCTAAAACGTATAAGAAAAAATAACCGAAATCAAAGAAAAATTTAATATTCATAAAAAAAAAAAAAATTTAAATTTTTTTACGACAACCTCATAATAATAAACTAAATTATATTTTATGAAAAGTAGAAGAAAAATAAACCAAAATTAGTGGAAAATCTAATAATCATAAAAATAAAAAATAAAAAGATTTTACAACAACCTCATAATATTAAATAAAATAACTTTTAAAAATAAAATAAAAGTAATACATGTTTTACCGATGTAATGAATTTGAAGGTATGATAGTGTTTTTGAAGAAACGTGTTTTGTTTGTTGAGAAAATATGAGACTACTTTTTTGTTGATATAGAGTTCAATATTTACAATTTTTTTTCTTTTACAATTCTTTTTCTTTTAGAATTAGAAATTTTTTTAATTATGAAAGTTTACTTTTTTTAAGAAATAATAATTTGTATTTTTTCTTTACTTAATTTTTGTTTTCCGAATAATGGTAGTTAATTATCTTTTTGTATAGATTCCTTATAATAATTTTTAACATTTTTTAAACTTTGACACGTGTCGAAATCTTGAATCGATGGATATGATACATGTTGCGATCTCGTGAGTTAGTCACTTTGAAAACTTTACTTTATATAATAAGAAGATATGTTTTATAACTTATACACCCAAACTTTTGAATTTTTCCCTATTTTGATTGTCCTAATTTCTAAAGCTTAAAATCCTTAAATTGATTCAAAACCCGAAAACATTCAGGGTCGTTTAAGGTTTCCTTCTTCTCTTTATGTGAATTTCCAGAAATTGTTCTCAAATATGTCATTCTTCTTTGGATTGTTTGGGAGTTAATTAGCTCAAATTAGTTTATTAGCTCGATTAGTCAATTAGCAACAACGATGCCACTGAAAATTCTTCTTATTCTTATTCTTCTCCTCCTCCTTTTTCCTATGTGTTCTTCATCTGATTCTTCTTCTTTTTCTTCTTATTTTTCTTCTTCTTCCTACTCTTTTTCTTCTCTTTCTTCGAATGTTTCATTATGTTGGTCTTTGAAACAGATTTTGGTATAGTTTGTATTGATTTTATAGAAGTATTTTTCGGGTTAATAAATATTTTGGTTACTTCGGGTGCAAAATAACCGGATCTGGACTCGAACCAGTGGTAGTTCAGGTTATGATTGAATTTCAGATAAATATCCGAATCCGATCTGAACCTGGAGTAAAATACCCGAACTCAATTTAAAATAGTTAATATATCTAAATGGGTTCTAAAAGAAACCTGAAGTCCAAAAAACACGAATTGAATTCGAACAGGTACCCGAACAAAAGGCCTTAGTTGAAAGAAAGGAGAATAATTAGGAGAGAGGAAGAGATGGATAAGATCGTTGGGATGAAGATGAGATGACATGGAAAGTATACCAAATTTCTAAACCCACTGGGTCATGTTGTTGGAATTTGGAAAAGAATTTACCGCAAAACAGAGGCAAACTAGTTACCAGTTTAAAAATGGCGGCTTTGATCCATACCGTCCATGGTGGTTAACTCTCTGTGTTCTCATTGATTCTTTCGACTTTGGTAACTAGGGTTTCAAAGTTTTTCCCTTTATGATTACCAGCTGTGTAGTTTACATAGACGAGAGAAACTAGAATTGTTGACAACGAATTCTGGGTTTTGTTTCCTGTTGAGTACAATCTCGAGTTCTTCTCATATTAGTTCCTATCTCCTAAAGTTCAGATTTTTATAATCAGTTTCCCTGTTTAGTGTAGCATTGGCTTCTCTAATTGATTGGAATTGAATTGGGCATTTGGCATTATATGTGTGTAATTTAGAAATTGGATCTGTCTTTGATTCAATCACCTATATGGTTGTTTTGTTGGTTACTCATACTGAGCATTGAGCACTGCACAATGCAGGTATGGTTGTTTATCCTGCTACCACCTTTATGTCCAGACATAAAGCTCTGAGCCAGATGATAAGCAGCAGTAACAGCGGCTTGAGACAGTTCCTTTTCACTCCGCCTCAGCGGCTAAGCCAAGGTTTATGTTACTGGGGAGAAGAGCTAAGCCATGTTTCATGGACTTACAGAACGAAAATGGAGGTTCGGTGCAAGGCCGGAGCAGTGCCTCTGATGAAGCAAGGCCATCGGTTTCTCTCCTCCCTGTCATCCCCAGCCTTATCTGGAGATCCGTCAACGACAAACCGACACATCAAGAAGTTTGTGGCTGCTTCCCCCAAATCAGTAGCTCTTAATGTCCTCTCCCATCTCCTCTCGGATCAAACTTCCCATCCTCATCTCTCTTTCTTTGCTCTCTCTGTGAGTCTTTCTTTTTTCTGTTTCTCTCAATCAATGTATTGGAGGGGAATGCCTTAAATTTGGTTGTTGTTTTCTTCTCTAGTTGTATTCAGAAATTACCGAAGCATCGTGGTTTAATTGGAATCCCAAGCTCATTGCTGAACTTGTTGCTTTGCTCAATAAACAAGAAAGATTTGTTGAATCAGAAACGCTACTTTCTACTGCGGTTTCAAGGCTGGAGTCAAATGAACGAGACTTTGCTCTCTTCCTATGCAATTTGGTTGAATCAAATTCTAAACAAGGGTCTATACAAGGATTCAATGAAGCCTGTTTACGTTTGAGAGAGATAATCCGAAAATCGTCATCAGTTTATGTTAAAACCCAAGCTTACAAGTCTATGGTCTCTGGATTATGCAACATGGACCAACCTCATGATGCAAAAAGAGTTATCGAGGAGATGAGAATGGAAACAATAAAGCCAGGATTGTTTGAATATAAGTCTGTTCTATACGGGTATGGAAGATTGGGATTGTTTGACGACATGAACAGAATAGTGCACAGGATGGAAACAGAAGGTCACAGAATCGACACAGTTTGTTCAAATATGGTTCTTTCTTCCTATGGAGCTCATGATGCTCTTCCCCAAATGGGTTCTTGGTTACAGAAATTAAAGGGTTTTAATGTTCCTTTATCAATAAGGACGTATAACTCGGTCTTGAATTCTTGTCCTATAATCATATCACTGTTGAAAGACTTGGATAGCTGTCCGCTTTCTCTTACCGAACTGCTTACTATTCTGAATGAGGACGAAGCGCTTCTGGTCCGCGAATTGACTCAGTCATCACTTTTAGATGAAGCAATTGAGTGGAACGTGGTGGAGGGTAAGTTGGACTTACATGGGATGCACTTAAGTTCATCGTATTTGATAATGCTACAATGGATGGATGATATAAGACTAAGATTTAGTGAAGACAAGTGTGTGATTCCTGCTGAGATTGTAGTTGTTTCTGGATCGGGAAAGCACAGCAACGTAAGAGGAGAGTCACCGGTTAAAGCGCTGGTTAAAAAGATAATGGTCCGGACTGGAAGCCCGATGAGAATTGATCGGAAGAACGTAGGTAGTTTTATTGCCAAGGGAAAAACTGTAAAAGAATGGCTCTGCAAATGAAGTTATAACTGTGAATTTAATCATAGGATTTACAACTTCTTAGTTCTGCTTGATTGAATACCATCTCCCACAACCGAAGATCAGGTTTGTTCGGTTAGAGTATACATAAGAGCACTAGGATGTGATACATTTAAATTCCCTGAATTTTTGTAACCAGTGGGTTTAACTTCAAGCCTAGAGAAGAGTACGTTTAAATTCTCTGAATTTTGTTTTCTTTTGTTTTTTTTTGGTAAAAAGTTTCTCTAAATTCTGTATGATGTGACAAAACCAGTAAAATACAATCACTATTAAGTTTTCACTGCAATAATAATAATTTTTAAATTAGCATTTTGTTAATATCCTTTTGAATTATCAGTCACTTTTAATGGGTAAAAAAGTTCCTCATTAGAATTTACTAGATTGGTTATAAAGTGTATTCTTCAATGCTTCTTATTTGGGAAGTTTCGTTGATATTGTTGTGTTCTGTTTACTGAATAATGCTCGGCATTTAAAGACAAACAACTACTGTAAAATAAAGTAGCTTTTCTGCAGTTTCCGAGAAATTTTCATTTGTTTGTCATGTATACTCTTCCTAGCCCCACCAGTCGAACTCACTAGTATATTAACTCGGCGTTGTTTGGTCTTTTGGTAACAACGAAAACGATTTGAAATTTATAATATTGATATCTCCAAATATCTACTTATGTAGATTTATTGACAATACGAGCTTTTTTGTTTTTTTAGTTTTTTTTAGTTTTTACGTTTCTACTATGAAATTGAGATTTTAGTCGTGTTGAGTTTTTACAATTGGAAGTGTCTGGTGTCGCCTGATGATAGACGAGGACATCGTCCTTTGTCGATTATAATCTATCCGGACCGGAGATGTGCTGGTAAGGTTTTCCAAAGAATGACACTAACTTTTAGACAGTCCATACCACGATATTACTATTACTATGATCCCAAGAAAAGTAAGATTATAACAGTTCATAACGTGAGGGATTAAAATTGGTTCATCAAATGCATTCTCCACTCCACCTTATTAGATGAATTAAAAAATTAACATGATTTGTAGATTGATTTAGAATAAATTGAACTGCAGAATGTAGATTCAATGACAAAGATTCCATCACTATAACAACATCAAACTATTGGCACTACAAGATTTGTCCAACATAAATTATACATGACCTTATAACAAATTTCTAAGATATATTACACATGATACTACATGATTATTTAAAAGTTAAAACGAAACCTGAATAATATTAAAGGTCCAATCATATTATTGATGAAAAAAGACACATTGTTGTTACATTTTATTTAATTATTACCACATCAGTCTTTTATTTCCTAGTTTTGATTAAAAATTAATGATTTTATTGGAAATTTTGTTAATAATTTTATGAAATAAGAATTCAATAAAATTTCGCACTATAACCTTTTATTAACTTGTGTTCAAAAATTTATTTATGTAATCAATAAACTAATAAAGGGATAGTAAGAAAACAAAATAAAAAGAGCAAATAGTTTAAGGTTCTGTCCCACAAAGATATCATAAAAGTCTTCAAGTCTTTGGAGGAGACTTCACAAGTCAATCTGAAGATTAAACAAAATGGTGGAAGTCCCACGATCAAAAAGCTTTATTCTTTTTCACAATAAAAAAAAAGTATAATATATGATAAAGTAATTATTGATAATACAATAAAAATGAAAAATAAAATTAAAAACAGTGAAAAAAAACAGAAGAACCAAGCTCTGGTCCAATCCTCATGACCATTTCTAAATTCATTAAGATAAAAGCGCGTGGGCTCCATCCACTTTGATCACGACCCTTCTTCTTCTTCTTCTTCTTCCAAGTAAACATCACAAACCTCTAAAAAGTATGAAAGAAAATAAACACATTAGAATAAACTTTCAAAATTCAATATGTTAAATCATTCATCCACCTATTTTTTCTCTCTTGACTTGGTCTGCTCCATCAAAGTAATGCCCCATCACACAAAGAAAATCTCTCACAACACATTGGGTCCTAGTTGTATATAAATGTGCATTGCATCACCTAAGTGTTAACCACCAACAACTTTTTCACTTAGACAGCTTTTAAAAGAACCAAACTCACCTAAGTGTTTTTTTTAGGGACAGTGAGAGATATGGGAAAAGATATTGACCTCCCGGGTTTTAGGTTCCACCCAACCGAGGAAGAGCTTCTTGATTTCTACCTCAAGAACATGGTTTACGGGAAAAGATCGAGTGTCGAAGTCATTGGTTTCCTCAACATCTATCGTCATGATCCATGGGACTTACCTGGTATTGTACATGCTTCTCCAATATCCTAAAGCTATTTTCGTCTTCTAGGTTGTATTAAAAGTCTGAATTATGATCACAGGTTTATCGAGAATCCTCGGAGAGAGAGAATGGTACTTCTTTGTGCCAAGGGAAAGAAAGCATGGGAACGGAGGGAGGCCAAGCAGGACAACTGAAAAAGGATATTGGAAAGCAACTGGATCCGATCGTAAAATCATAAGCTTATCTGAGCCAAAACGTGTGATTGGGCTAAAGAAGACGCTTGTGTTCTATAGAGGAAGAGCACCAGGAGGAAGCAAGACTGATTGGGTCATGAACGAGTTTCGGATGCCTGATAATTGCACCTTACCAAAGGTACCTTAAGAAACAAAAGCTCTCTCTTAAAAACCATTATGTGAATCAAGAAAACAACTCTGATCTTGTGATCAATTTTGCAGGACGTTGTGCTGTGTAAGATATATAGAAAAGCCACTTCATTGAAAGTATTGGAGCAAAGAGCAGAGATGGAAGCTAAGATGAATCAAACATGTCCTAACTCTCCTCTCTCGTCTTCTGAGACGATCTCATTCGTTGGAAGAGAAGAAAACTTGATGATGACTTCGTTCCGTGTTCCTCAAGTAGTAGCCATGGAAGAAGCAACACTTCAAGAAAACACAAAAAACGAAGAGAAACAAAGAGAAACAGAGACCAGAGAACAGTCTTCATCATTGAAGCTGCCTTTTGGAAGCTTACCAGAGCTACAATTACCTAAACAAGGAGTAGAATGGGGACCAGACCAGTTGCTGAGTATAAGCCCATGGCTACAGAATCTTACACCAATAGTTAACCTATTAAATTGGTAATATATGTAAAGAATAAACACTTTAACTATTCTTCAATGTTACTCTATAAAAAGACAGTTCTTGTAACAAATAGTATTTACTCAACTTTTATTTATCTTTTGTAAGTTTGTAACATAATAAAATTCTATGTAACACTATTGATAGTCATATTTTGACTACACCATTCAGAAAAAATAACTAAACTTTGAATCAAGTGGACGATATATTTCTCTCAAGCATATCAATATAGATTATGAGAAAGTGGGGATGCATTTCAAAATCTATAGAGTTTCCAAGAAGAAAGAAAATTACTAAACTAGTATAAAATCATTACATATGTGGACGTAGCGAAGCATAAAAACGGTGTCGTTTACGGTTCACAAAGATAAGGAAACTGTGCAAGTGCAAGTGCAAGTGCAAGTGCAAGTGCAAGTGCAAGTGCAAGTGCAAGTGCAAGTGCAAGGAGAAAGAGTAAAGATGTGTTTTTGGTTCTTTGTGATCCTTTTAATTAAAAAAGGAAACTGTGCAAGGAGAAAGAGTAAAGATGTGTTTTTGGTTCTTTGTGATCCTTTTAATTAAAATAGGATGCACGTTTTTGATCCTATCTCTTCTGTTAGAATTGCAAATGGTGAAACAAGAAACTTAATTTGGAATTTTATGTGTTGTCTACTTTTCAAGATTCTTGATGATTTGAGATTTTGATGCTGGAAAAATGTTCTCAACTAGCTTAGATATTTTGTCTTAATGTAGTTGTTTATATTATCCCCATGAGACAGACAAATCTAGTACAATTTTTGGTCCTAAATTTGTTGAGTCGTTTGAGCAATCGCTGTTGGAGGTTGTGAATTCGTTTCCTTTATGATTTGCCTTTCTTTATGCTATTAAATCTGAAGAACCTTAGGCCAGAAAACACTACACATGCATACTTTTAGCACCATAGGTCATAGATAGACTCAATTGAATAGAGACTTTGCAGACTAGTCTTTTAGTTATGACTTCTGCATGCATAGCTTTCAAGGAACTTTGTCAGGACTTGATGAGAAGAATTAGAAAATATGTGAAATCTCTATCGGCTGCCAATATAATGCACAAGCACACTGATTGTAGAAACAAGAGGAAAGTTACATGTGAAGACAAGGGTTGACTCCAACTTCCAATCAGAGAAGACCTTGAAGATGGACCTAGAGTCATGCACTCAATATTTTGAAGATGGACTTGAATTACTTTCAAATTCATTGATCAAATATAGTCTCAGTTCTTAACATCTTAGTCCCCTAAGCCAACACATATTATGGAAAAGTAATATACTTGTAAAAAGGAACATAGAAATAATTGAATACAGGATTGTTCTCATATAACTCGGTTCTTTGATGAAACTCGGTTCTTGTGATTAATTTCTTCTTTCAAGAATGATCATCAAAGAACCAAAACACTCTCTAGATTCGCAGAAACTTGATACAACTTATTCCAAAACTCTAAAACTCCACTCTTTAATAATCTTTGGCGGTGAATACATTTTCTTTTATGGCATGGACATACAGTATATCATGTGACATCTCTGAACCACCACACGGTTGTATGAATTAAAAAAGATATCTTTAAAATACGTGTTAACTGTTATTAAGTAATCCTTTTTGGTTTTGGTAAGTGTTAACATGACATGATCTACGGATACAAAAATGGCAATCTCTTTCCATGTTCGCTCTAACAGTTTCCCTTCTAGACCTCACCCACGAGCTACAAATGTCGATGAGTAGTTAACTCGTTTAAGATCTTCTCACGAAGCTTCAACATCTTCTAGCTCTATATGTGGAAGACTTGACAACCTTCAAGAGCTACATGAGTCTCTTGACAAGCTTATTCGCCTACCTGTCACACAACATGATCTTGGTCAAGAGCAGAACAAGAAAGTCGTCGAGCACATTCTATAGAGAATGTGTTATTTTATTAAGTCTCAAAGGAGCAATTATATACAGACATAGAACTTGGAGAGAAAGGAAGATAATAACTACATAATATACACTTAACATATATATAGAGATATTATTCTCTGACATGCCCCCTCAAGATGGTGGGACTGTTAGACACACCAATCTTGGAGGAGAGTTTGGAGAAGGGAGCTCGAGCCAATGGTTTAGTGAGGGCGTCAGCTAGTTGGTCTTTGGTGAAGACATGAGCTACTCGAAGAGTTCCCGCCGTTATTTGATTACGAATGAAGTGATAGTCTAGTGCAAGGTGCTTCATTCGAGAGTGAAAGACGGGGTTAGCACAGAGGTAGGTAGCGTCAATGTTGTCGCAATAGATAATCGGGGGTGTTGAGAGTGAGATGCCAAGTTCGGTTAGGAGCGAGCATATCCAGCGTATTTCAGCCGAGGTATTCTCAACAGATCGATATTCGATCGGCTTTGGTTGACGAGCGTGCCACACCATTTTGTTTCTTTGAAGACCAAGAGACTGGATTCTTGCTAATGTAGATGATGTTCGCTTGTGTAGAAAGGTAGTCATCATTGTCGCCAGCCCGGTCAGCGTCAGAGAAGGCGTGGACGGAAGCTACGTTTTGTCGGTGGAAGAAGATGCCATGGGTGACAATCCCAGCAAGATAACGGAGTAAACGCTTAACTGCTTGCCAGTGATCAGTCGTCGGTTTGTACATATATTGGGAGAGAAGATTGACGGTGAAGATGATATCGGGCCTTGTGAATGCCAGATATTGGAGACTTCTAATGACGGTGCAGTACTCGGATGGGTCTGAGCTTAGGGGAGGTTGCCATTGGCGTTAGTACCGGTTTAGCCTCAAGCATGTTGCACCGTGTGAGAAGATCAAGAATGTACCATCTTTGCGTAAGGTGGAGTTCCTTGTCTGTGCGAATGGCTTCAATGCCAAGAAAGTAGTGTAAGTCTTCAGGATCCTTGATGTTGAACCGATTTGCAAAGGTTTGAAGCGTTTGGTATAGGAGATCATTGTTGTTGCTGGTCACTAGGATGTCGTCGACATACATCAGTAGATAAAGAAGGGTTGATCCTCTTTTGAGGATGGAAAGAGAGGGATCCGCGAGAGAGTTGATGAAGCCAACACCGAGGAGGAAATTGCGTAGTTCTTGGTACCATGCCCGTGGAACCTGTTTCAAACCGTAGAAAGTTTTATGGAGGCAGCAGACATAGTGTAGATTGTTGATGTCAACAAAGCCTTGTGGTTGAGAGATGTAGACCTCCTCATCGGCTGTTTGCAAGACGATGCGGATGGTGGTGGCTTTGATGATAGGGTTGAACGTCTGGTTGTAGTCAACGCCCTTCTTTTGATTGTATCCTTTGGCGACAAGCCTCGCTTTGTGCCTGTGAACAGAACCATCAGGAAGATATTTTGGTTTGAAAATCCATTTGGTGCCGATTAAGTTTTGATGAGGAGCAGGTGGAACGAGGGACCAAGTAAACTTGCGCAATTGCGCATTAAATTCAGCAGACATGGCATTGCGCCATTGTTGATGTTCTAGGGCTTGCTGGACTGTCGTCGGCTCGAAATTTGCTACAGCAATAGCGAGAGCATATCGAAAGTTCGGTTTAGAGGTTCCATTCTTGGTCCAAGTTATCATGGGATGATTGTTGAATGTTGGTGGAGGAGCATCGTCGCCGGTGGAATTAGATGACGGATCGACTGAAGTGGATGGAAGTGGTTGTGTTGTTGTTGTTGTTGTTGGGTCAGCGACTGTGGTGTGAAGTTGTTGGGCCGATTGTTGTTGAAGTACTAAAGTTTGTTGTTGGGCCAAATCTTGTTGTTGGGCTGAAGCAAGTTGGGCCGCAGAAGAAGAAAGAGAACCTTGTATTGAGGGAGACGAGGCTGGGTGTATCATGTTGATGGGAGAAGATCCATCGGCCATCTGTTGTGAGGCATCGGAGGTGTGCGGAGATATCACGGCGGCAAGTGTCGGTGGGAGAGTGACCAGTTGCAAAGGAGCCGCTTGTGGGCGGTCTGGATTTAGGTTGAACAGTGAAGATTGATCTAAGATGGGGGCATGTGACAAAGAGAGAGGTACGAGTGGCAGCGATGGAGTCGGAAGCACAGTTACCGGCAGAGTCCACGATCTGTGATGGGTTTGTTCCAGTTGAGCAGCAGATTGGCAGAGGCATAGAGCCGATTGCTTGTCGGATCGAGATAGAGGAAAGCGCTCTGGGTAAGTGAATACCCTAGGAAAACACATGGCGTAGACCTTGTTTGTAGCTTGTGGAGCGATATGGTCGGTGCCAGGGGAAAAAAAGACACCCAAATATCTTCAGTTTGGTGTAGTTTGGTTCACTACCAAAGAGAAGACAATATGGTGATGCTAGAGAGAGAGCTTGAATGGGCAGGCGATTGATAAGTTAAACGACAGTGGCGAAAGCATATGACTAGTATGTACTTGGGATGTTGGCATGATGTAGAAGAGAGAGCCCAGTTTCCACCATATGACGGTGGCATCTCTCCGCTAAGCCATTATGTTCAGGCATGTGTGGAGGAGTTGTGAGATGACTGATGCCGGAGGAGCCAAGAATTCTCTTAGAGTAATGAATTCACCGCCATTGTCAGAAAACAGAGTGCCAATCTTTGCTTGAAATCGATTCTCAGTAAGTAATTTGAATTTGATGAAGGTTTCCTTGACATTAGACTTCAGTTTGAGAGGATACATCCACGTATAGCGAATGAACTGGTCCACGATGATGAGGTAGTGTTTGTATGAGTCAACGGACACGATTGGTGACGTCCAAGATCAGTGAACATGTATTGTAAGGGGCGATTTGAGGAGATTGAAGTCTGAGAGAATGAAAGCTTATGGCTCTTATTTGATAGACAGTCAATGTAAGACAATGGTTGTGACAGCGACCCACAAAGTGGTAAAGAAAAGCTTGAAATAACATTTTTGAGAATAGGTAAAGATGGATGCCCAAGCCTGGAGTGTCAATCAGATGGTGATGCTTTGACAGTGGGAGTAGCAAAGAACGTTGTAGCTATTGGTTGTGTGATGGGCCACTCATACAATCCCTCTCTAGTTCGTTCTTGGAGTAATTGGGCCCCCGAGCTGAGATCCTTCACCTGGAAATGAGCCAAGAAAAATTCAACAGAGACGTTATTTGCATTACAAAGACGGTAAATAGAGATTAAATTCTTGTGTATGTCAGGAACATGGAGGACACTCGAGAAAGAGAGAGGACGAGTGGTAGAGGGAAGAGAAGTAGAACCCATGTTGATGATGGGAAGTCCTGAGCCATCACCAATAGGAACCTCTTCTCGACCGTTGCACTGTTGATAAAGGGACAAACTAGCTAGATTAGAAGTGATGGGGTGTGTCGCACCAGAGTCAACAATCCATGGGTTTTGAGAAGAGGACTATGCCAGGTTGGCACGAGCAATCCATGGTGTCAGAGGTGCAGGCAGCAGAGGACGCTGGGTGTGGACAGCTTGGAACTGTGGACAGTGTCGGGCAGAGTGTACCTGGGTACCACAAATCTGACAACGACCCAGGTAAGGTTTTGGACTACGTTGTTGGCCAGTGTTTTGTTGATTGTGCTAGGATGAATTCTGTGATGAGGGAGTTGAGCCTTTCTTCCAATCTTTCAATTGTTGATGGAGGTGACGGATGTGTCCTCTACTCGGATTAGCATAAGTAGAAGCCAAGGTTTCCTAGACATCAGCGGTGGTGGATGCACGGGAGAGAAGTGGCTGAATGGATATGGAGATGGCACCAAGGATAGCACTATATATGAGCTTGTCTTGACGCTTCCACATAGTGAAAATTGGATTGATGCTGGTTGTGCCATCTGTGGTGATCCTCGGGTCTGGTCTGTCGGCAAATCCATCAAGGAAGGAGGTTAGATCACAGCCATCAAGAAGAACTTGCACTTGGCGACTCCACATGAGGTAGTTGGAGGCTGACAGCTTTGTAATGTTGGTCATGTTAATGTTGAGAAGAGTTTGAGGTGAGAGAGAGACTGCTTCGGTGGAGGCAGTGACTTCGGTGGTGTGACCAGAAGAGGACATGATGACAGAAGAAGAGTGAAGGATAGAAGTGGAGAGGCGGCTAATAGAAGAGAGAAGAGAAAATTTTAGGTTTTAAGCATAACCCGCTCTGCTACCATATAGAGAATGTGTTATTGTATTAAGTCTCAAAGGAGCAATTATATACAGACATAGAGCTTGGAGAGAAAGGAAGATAATAACTACAGAATATACACTTAACATATATACAGAGATATTATTCTCTGACACATTCTTGATGGATCTTCAAGTAAATAAATGATGTAAACTATAAGATTAAATACATTGGACCATAGGGTATTTCAGAGAAACAATGATCAACAAGATGAATAAATCAAGAAACTCAATAGATAAAACCGTTCTAGAACATGAACACTTAATTAGACTAATTCTCTTTCAAGACATTAATCCCTAAATTTGACTTATCAATTTTACAAACTGTCGTTTGAGACCTCCTAGTCAAATCAGCTTTATCAATCGAGTTCACTAGGTTCACAATACTTCCTAACATCAACTGTCGTTGGCTAAGAGCATATTGCTCAATTCACATAAATTTAGGCAACCTGTCAACACTTTCATGCATAGATAAACCTAGGATCTAAAACAGGGTGATCAATCCTATTCTAGCCTTATAGACATGTGAGATGAAGAACCAAAGAGTTAGAGTTTCCTAGAATCAATCAAACCATCAAACCATTGAATCCCCTACTTAGAACCCATGAACCCAACTAAGAGATCTACTCAGACATAGCAAAAGAAATAATAAAAAGAGAAAGAGATTCAGAAAACATAATGAAATTGCAATAGATTAGGGTTTAGAAATCTTCTCCAAATTGTAAGGAATGATGAATCTCAAATCTCCGGGAGTAGCTTACAAGATGAAAGTCTCTCCAAAAAAAATAATAGACGTGTAAAAGAAAACATAAAAAAGAAGTGTCTCAATAAAATTAGGTCTTCGGGTATTTATACCCTTTTGCAAAAAAGAAATAAAAGATAAGATAAGATTGAAATCTTTGCATGATCCGATCGATCGATCCAGTTGTGGATCGATCGATTTCCTCCTATTAAGCCCATCCGTCGAGTATGATCGATCGTTCCAGTTGTGGATCGATCATTCTCTTGGTTCTTTTTTCATCCGGCAGCTTGGACCGATCGATCCCGGTATGGATCGATCGATCGGTCTCTTTTCTTTTATCCGGCAGCATGGATCGATCGATCTCTTCTTCTTCATTCTTGTTTTGTTCGCGATCATCCCCAAAAACAAGTAAATACTTCTCATTTCCCCCGTAATCTGTAGAAAACTAAAAACTCGACCAAAAAGACATTAAAAGACACTATAAAGATACAAAAGACTTAGAAAAGACGCTAAAACGTAAGGTGAAAGACGTCAAAAACACAACATATCACTCTCTTTTAGTGTTTGATCAAATACAGGGTCTCAATTCTTAACATCTTAGAGCATGATTAATGGGAAGTTTCTTAATGAGTTTCTTAAGTAATATTTTAATAATTAATTAGGTTTAAGAAAAACTTTGTTAAGAAACTATGAATTTTTGTCCTACAATGGTAAGACATACTTGATATAAAAATATTTTAAACATAGATTTCAAAATAAAAAAACGATATACATTTCAAATAAGCATCGAAGCTCAGTTGTTATCTTGATGACGTCCAAATTTTTGCCATATATGCTCAACCAAATCAGCTTTCAATTGTTGATGCGCTTGTCTATCACAAATTTTAGTCGAATACCCAACATATTAGTGAGATTTGTAGGCATATCTGTAGAGTACGTGAGATCGACATCTGAACTTCCGTTTCCTTCTCCTTGTTGGAATCCTGAAACATCAAATTGAGTGTATCCATCTCGTTCGTCATCTACTATCATATTGTGGAGTATGATACATGCTCTCATAATCTTTCCTATTTTGACTTTATCCCAAAAAAGAGCTAGGTTTTTAACAATGGCGAATCGAGCTTGCAAAACTCCAAAAGCACGCTCGGCATCTTTTCGGGTAGCTTCTTTATGTTGAGCAAATAAAGATGCTTTGGGGCCTTGTAGAATTGGAATAGATTGGATAAAAGTTTCCCATTTAGGATAAATACCATCTGTGAGATAGTAAGCCATATGATACTCCCTTCCGTTGACAAAGAAATTTTCTTGCGGAGCTTGACTTTTTATTATATCATCGAAAATTGGTGAGTTATTAAGAACATTGATATCGTTTAAAGTACCTGGAGGTCCAAAAAATGCATGCCATATCCAGAGATCATATGAAGCTACGTCCTCTAAAACGATTGTGGGTTTTCCAGAACCACGTGAATATTGCCTTTTCCAAGCAGTGGGGCAATTCTTCCACTCCCAATGCATACAATTGATGCTTCCAATCATCCTAGGTAATCCACGTTGTTCTCCAATATGAAGTAGTCGTTGAAGATCCTCCGGTGTGGGTCTTCTTAAGTACTCATCGCCGAACAAATATATCATTCCTTCGACAAAATTTTCCAAACATGAACGAGAAGTAAGTTCACCTAGCCGGAGGTATTTGTCAACCGTATCATCCCCACCACCATATGCCAAGAGACGAATTGCTGCTGTACATATTTGAAGTGCAGAGAGACCAGACCTTCCGAGAGCGTTTTTTTTTTGTCGGAAAAATGGAACTTCATTGGAGAGTCGATCAACAATATGTAAGAACAATGGCTTGTTCATTCTAAAACGTCGTCAGAATAAATTAGCAGGATATGTTGGAGCCTCACTGAAATAATCGTTCCATAAACTTATGTGACCTTCTTTGCGATTTTTTTCAATAAATTTTTTTTTTTTCTTTGACTCCCTTGCCTGCTGATGCTCACCATAATCAATAAACATATTCTCAAATGTTTGATCGAATAGTTGATCAAACTTTTGATCTAAATTTTCATCAATTGATCCGTCAAACGAATTATGGGAAGTAGATGCCATATGTGTATAATTGTTTTTTTAAGATTTTGATATAAAAAGGTGGATTTGATCAATGAGAGAAGAAGAGAAGGAGAGAGGAAACAAGTAAGAAAGAGTAGAAGAATTATAAGGAGAGAAGAAACAAGTCTTGTGAAGAGAAGAAAGAGAATGAGAGAAGAAGGAGAAGAAGAGGAATAAAGAAGGAGAGAAGAAGGAGAAGAAGAGAAATAAAGAAGGAGAGAAGAAGAAGAAGGAGAGAAATAATTTACGAAAGAAACAAAACTAAAACAAACAAAGAAAATAAAATAAAAGGACATGATTATAATGTCTTGTGAAGTGTTGTTTGTTTGTGCCGACATGTTTCATGTTTGGTTGTGCCAATTAAATGAGTACACTTGCAAGGAACCATATGAAAAATACAAAAGTAATAAAGATGTTCATATTGGCTTAGAGTCCATTATGCACAAAGTTTCTTACACGAAGTAGGCCAAAGAGCATTACTCGAGATTTTTAATATGTTTACCAGTTATTGTCTTATATTGTGTGCAACTACCCCAATGATAAAAATAGATTTTTATCTTTCATGTATAAAAATGGAAGATCGAAACCTAAGTAACAAGGAAACCTGAAACTGATGCAAACCTAATATATGTTTTCTTTTACATTATCCAAACAATCTGGACATCATAATCTAGCTTCTCGATCTGGCGGTTTTACATGAGCCTCTCTAGTGATTTTACTTGAGCCTCTCCTTTCTAAGTCTTTCTAGTTCCAACACCATTTGCCAGTGCTCTAGTGAGAGCTTAGTCTCACCATAACTCACAGACATCATGCGTGCCATTGTCAACAATCTGCACAACCAAAAAACCAAATTGACGGTTGTGTTTATATTATGAGAATTAAACCTAAGGAAAACTTGAGTACCTGCTCAAGTCTTGGCTGCCTAAACTACGATCTGTTTGTCTTGCTGCAACCAAATCATTCTCCACCACCTGCAATGAAATTTTGCAGAAAATAATTTAACTTTACACTCAAAAGTCTGAAAACAATGGATTTCTTTAGAAACACCAGGGTCTAACACTAAAACCATAGATATATGCATACATGTTGTAGCTCTTGCCCAATAGAGTGAGATAACGATTTGCAAGTAGCTAAGTAGCATTTGAACGTTTCTGCTGTTTCTGGTGTAGTGATTTCCAATGAGTTCACTTGGGAAGGTTGAAATGGTTGAACCAAATCGGCAGGCATTATGTTCGACTTTCCCTTAGAGAAGATGAGCATTTGAACATCAGTGGCCATTTCCATTTTATAATATTGGAAATCATACTCCACCTGAGATAGCAGCAGCTTCCATGTTCATATTTGTATCTAATAAAAGCTAATAATAACATTGCTTTTACCTTCTAACATTCCAAGAGGGTTTTAAGCAGATTTGCATTCTCAACTCCAACAGAGTTCAAGGTGCCTGGTTGCAACTCTGTTTTGTCCAATATCAAGTGCGTATCATAAGCAATTTGTAGAACTCCAAGCATCAATCTGATTCATAATAACAATATACTTGAAGGTCTCCCAAGATAAGAATGATTCAAAACACTTGTTAAGATAGAAGAGATGGATTCTTACCTGTTAATTCCATAGTCTTTCTTGGGACCGAGGGAGGCAGTGTTCAGATACTCAATAGTAAGTGGTATACTCAGGACACAATCCAATAATCCAATTCAAACAAATCAAGAGTCAAGACAATGATTACACTGAAACATAGATTACACAAATTATATATTACACAAACATTGACATCAGTTTCAGAACATTATACTTAAACATATGATCCACAAACATAGATTACAGAAACATAGATTACACAAATTTAAACAAAAACATAGATTAGAAACATAGATTACAAAAACCAACATACAAAAACACAATTATAAACAGAATTTTTAAACTAACATGAAACATACAATTTTATAATAACTAGTTCACACTAAATAGCCAACATGTATTCAATAAGCTTCTTCTTTAAAGCTTCTTCACACTCAGATAGTGGCTCTTTTCTGGCAATGAGACTTTCAAGTAGATTCATCTTGGAGAGTCTTTCTTTCATTGCCAAATCTTTCTCTTTAATTGACCACATGCTCTGAAACTCGGACAGAGCCTTCCCCTCTACTGCAGTTCTCTTACCAGATGCTTTTTTTGCTGCCTTAACACCAGGAGGACGGTTGGTTCCTTCCTCACCTTCTTTGGTAAATGCTTGAGAGCTTGATGATTGTGCACCATCCTCACACCTTCTCCTTTTATAGCTTTCATCAGTTTTGCTTCTAACTGTTTCACATCATTTCTGGTCATTCTGGAGCTCTTGCCAAGCATGGTGAAGGTTGAATTTCTTCTTATAGTCATTGTAGAAGATCTCATGAGCCAGTTTTAAAACATCTTCTTCATTCTGACCACTAGTTTTCTCTCTTGTTGCAGCCTCATAAGATCCACAAAACTTGCAAACAAGGTCATTAATCTTCTGCCACCGTTGCTTACATTGAGTTGACTCTGGCATTTCACCTCCTGCAACCTTGGGACTAGCTGCAAAGTAGGCTGCAATACGTTTCCAGAAGGCACCTGATTTCTGCTCATTTCCTACCATATGATCCTTGCTCTTGTTTAACCAGGCACTGATGAGGACTACATCATCTATGGTACTCCAACTCCTTCTTCCTCTACGCTCTGCAGGCGTGTCTTCACTGAAGCTTGATGCTTCAGTACATTGAGTACTGAAAACTGGGAGTTGTGATGAGCCGAGTTTGACATTATGGGGAAAACTATCTTGTTGACTGTTCAACAGGTCAACAAAATGACTATATGGATTTGTAGAATCCATATCATAAATGAATTCAAAGAAGAGAGAAAGAGAAGATGAAATGTGTTTAGAAGATGAATGGTAAGAGAAGAAGGAATGTGTTTAGAAGATGCTAAAGAAAAAGGAAAAGAAATGTGTTTAGAAGATGATAAGAAAGAGGAAAAAAACTTGAGTTGACATCTATCTAACCCATTTATTACAGACCTAATCTAAAACTAAAACAATCATTCATCATTAACCATAACCTAACACTAAAGCAATCAATAAAGAGGAAACAAATGGAGTAAAACAAACATACTCGTAAATATCTTCCAATGACAGAACTTGTAGTTCAAAATCAAAGGACATGCCAGCAAACAAAGCAGTAAAAGCTACTAGAGAGGGATCTAAACTGAATATAGTTCAACATGTAGTTCAACATACTCATCAATTAGACTGCTAAGCTAATAGACTGCTACGCTAATAGAGATAGATATAGTTATAACTAATCAATTAGACTGCTAAGCTAATAGAGATAGATATCAATCAATATTAACATACTTTCACGGGATTGTATCCAAGCTCAATAGCAGTATCAATCAATAGCAGTATGCAAAAAGGAGGGAGTATTAACATACTGTCAAACATATCCTCAATTAGGTATGAAACCGACCAAATGAATCAATCAACATGTCAGAAAGAGGATTTAGAGTTGAAAACATATTGAAATCGATACAATCTCCCTAGCCATGAAGAATGTGGTAAGTATTGCTAGTGCCAGAGCTTAGAGTGTATACTAGAACTCCAAACCATATTGAATCACTCAGATAACCATAATGCACTATTATAACCTCAATTACAAGACATCCAACGAACATTTAGCAGAAAAGCTCTACCAACACATCCATTCAAGAGCTTCAATTGAAAAATTTAAGAAAAAAAAAAAAGAACTTACGTTCCTGAAAAGGCTACAATCCCAGCAGTCAACAAGCCACCAAACTGAGCAAGAAAACCATATGTCAAGTTTTAAAAGCTCCATCAACTATCACAGGACATGGAATGAAGAAACATAGAAGCTTACAATGTTAGGATATGGGGAACGGGTGAGAATGAAGTTCAGGCTAACCACAGCTCAGGCTTTGCTCCGCATGAGACAAAGTTATCAAAAAGTACTATTTGGTGTTAGGAGCAGAAACAAAAGCAGCAGTGTGGACCAAATGGTAAAGAGAAGTTGTTTCATTCTCGTGCAATCTGACAAGAATAAGAATCCAATTTTTACCTTGAAAACTTTTTGCCAAATAGCTTCTTGCCGAGTGAATGCTAGAGGCAAGTTAATTCCTTGCAATGTCATCCAGTCAATCTCTCTCTGCCATCTCTCCCATCCCCACCAAACATATGAATCTGGAAACAAGAAAGCAGAAGCAGGTATCAACACCCTATACAAACCAAATCGCTTCAAAAGCCTATACATCAAGTGGCCCTAGCGGAATTTCTAAAAGAAGAGAACAAATAAATCTTGACCACGAATACTTTACGAAACCAAATCATTTCGAATTGAGGAACAAAACCCAGAAGAAAAGGAGACAAGAATCAAGAATAATACCCGATCTGTTCTAGCTTCTCGAAACAATCGACACTACGATATCCCCAAATCGGAGGAGGCTCCTCAAGATTCAACTGCCCAAAAGCCACAAAAGACATCGATCGTCGGAGAATTTTCCTCAATCCATAATAAGAACCGTTTCTAATTCTTTGATTTTAAGAAACGGTTCTTCTTAATTTTTTTTTTATTTAATTAAATGAGGTTTAATGGTTAAAAACTTGCTAAGAACCTGCGTTAAGGATGCTCTTAGGCCACTAATGCCTAAAAAATTTTGTACAAAAAGGAACTATTAATAGAAATACACTCAAGTCTCAATTCTAAGAAGTTATTTGTTATATCTTTGATTCGTTAATCATCAAAGAACAAGTTCATACTAGAAACAAGTAATCAGACAATTTTCGAATTAACTCTTCATTTAACAGTTAAAACTTCATGGTAAAACAAATTTACGTTAATAACTTCAATCCACCTAATTTGAAGTTGTCACATATCTTTTGCGCTATAAAAGACCACTGGTTGGTAGAATTGTTACATTTCATACGTTCTTTGCAATATTAACTGTGTTTTTACTGTTGAAATGATTCAAGAAAATTATAAAGAACAAACTTTTGAAGTTTACGTGTGTTTCCATATGTGAAAGCAATGTGTGGAAGCATATTGCTCTCATATGTGGAAGCTCTGTCAAATAAAGAACATTGCTTTCTTTAAAATCACACATTCTCTACATTAAGGAAATATAGTGGGAAACAATATAAATGGTACAACAAGAAATTTAGGAAGAACCTTTAAAGTCTCCCGTGTGCATTCACGTGTCATAATCGATGAATAAGGATCTTGTCTGAATTCTAATTTTGAATTGGTCGTGCATTTTTGATATTTGATCATATTCATCATTGTAAGTATAGGTGGGAGTGGGACTCTAAGAAGATGTGACATGTGGGAAAACCAAGGAGCAACACATGGATAATGTTGAATTTTTTTTTAAGGGTGATAGTAACTGTTATACTTAAACTTTTTTATTTATTTAAAATAAACTAGATTATTGACGCCGCTCGTTGAAAGGGATTTTAATTTAAATTTTTTATCAATATAATTATTTGAGTACAAACATAATCATTCGAATTTTAAAATATTTTAATTTAGTCACGTGCATTACAATTTCTTACTGCAACTATATTTAGATTAAATTTCGAGTTACTGGAGTTAAATTTCTCAAAGTGTCGCCTTCTTTTTCTTCTAATCATGTGATATTGGAGGCATCCTTTCTCCTTTGCCCCTTTATCGCATTTTACATATTTCATATCTCTTTTCTTGCTCTGTTACATGTCGGAATCAGCTCACCATGATAGTGTTGTCGACCACCTTTTCCTCTGCATCCACCTCCTTTTCAATGTTTTTTCTTTTTTTTACTAGAGACTTAGGACTGCATATTTTGATGCAGAGGCAATTGGCTTCGTGTTGTCTTGTATAACAGATTTTCATGTAGGACTTCATCCTATTTTAGACGACAAAACCTTTGGTCACTGTTTTGTTTTATATACATTTGTCTCTACCATCTTGTATTCATCTCTTTTATTAGATTTGTTTCCCCAGTTCCACAACCTGGTTTGTTTCTGATTGCTTTCCAAATACCATTCTCAAATATAATTATTACACAGTTTTGATTATTTGATTAGAATATTTTATTTTTATTTGCGATGTTTAGGATAGTTTTTTGTTTTATTTCAAATCACCTTCGTTTTTTTTTCCTGAACACTAATTATTATTTAGTTATTCCTTTTTAGACATTCTTTTATTTAGAAAAAATATTATTATCAAATTAGAAAATATTAAATAATGTAGACATTATTTTATATTATATAATAGTTATTAATAATAAAGAATGTACTGACAAAGGAAGAACTAAATATTAATCAGTATTTAAAAAATTAACTAAAATTGAAAAAAATATGAAGGTGATTTGAAATAAAACAAAACACTATCCTAAACATCACAAATAAACACAACAAAAAATCAAGTGTGTTATATCATTTATTTTATTTTTTAAAGTCATCTCTTGATTGATACAAATGAATTTGCTTCGTTTATATAACTGACTCTTGAAGTGGTGACTCTATAACTTTATATCAATTAAAACCGATTGATGCAACTTTTTCATCATTTCTTGTAAGTGAAGTTAAATTTGTATCACTTACAGAAATGTATTAAATATTTGTCACGTTTATAAAAATGATCTAAATTATTTGTATCATTTTAATTGTTGATGTTTTAATCAAATTATTTGCCAGTAACTGATACTAATTAAAATTGTGATAAGATCGACTATATAAATATATATATATAAATATATATATATATATATATTTTTTATTCAGTCAATATTTTCTACAATACGATAATATCTCAACTACTATAACTTAGAATTTTATTTTTATTGTTTAACAACTTATTAAAAAAAATTAAAATCGTGTGGGTCTACATGGTTGTAAGCCCCTAAACCAAGTTTAGCCAAAATCATAATTTAGTGTAAAATTTATAGAAACATATAGTAATTCCCTCCTTGCTCCAAATCAATGTGGGACAAACTAACTTTCCATTTCATTTTTTCATATTTATATTAAAATTAATATTTTCAGTTGTTTTCTACAACTTTATTTATGTTTATTTTTTCTTAATTTTAATAAATTTTTTCTTTTATGTTTTAGAAATTTTGTTTTAAAATAAAATTATAGGACATAAAAAAAAAGTTTTTTAAAAACTAATAAATTATTTTAAAATATATAACTTTTAACTTATTGGGAGATACTTTTAATCCTATCTTATTATGAATGATAAATATATTCTTCTTACTTTTAAATCGGTATCATGAATTGATACTTTAGTTTTAACAAATATATTTTTAAAATGTAAATGTGTATTTTTATTTATAAATGAATTAATTTTTATTTTGCTTAAAACCTTTTAGATTTCATCATTATATTTCTTTAAAAACTCTCTAATTTTCTTTATTCTTATAAAAATTGTAACGTTAAATATATGATAAGTTTCATTTCCTAAAAGTATTTATACATTATATGTTAATAGATAATTATCTTATTTTTTATTTATCCAATCTTCCTTCAATATATTGCTGCTGACAAAAAAATTTATCTCTATTTACATTTTTCATTCTTTTGTGTTGTATTTTTGTCATTTTTAAAAAAAATATTTAAATTAGTTATTGTCAACTTTTAACTTTTAAGTTATAATTTTTAATTATTGTTTTCCTTAACTTAAAAATAATAATATAAAATATAAGTTAATTTTAGTTTTAATGTTTTTTGTTTTAATAAATAAGATGTGTGAATCCCACAAATTATAAGAAATGGTGTGAGTTTTTTTGTTGGTTTTGTGGGTGTCTAAAAAAACTGATGTGGATACCCAAAGAGAAGAGAAAAAAATGTTTATTATATACACAAATGTAATTTAGCTGTTAAAACTTAAAAGGATCCTAGAATCTCTCGATCAATACCAAATTTTGCTGATCTTACTTTGGTCTTATGACTTCTCTTCTCCATTTTTCCCATTAAAGAAACAAATCCCTTCAAGATGTAGGAGAATTTTGCAGAACATCAACATCTTTTGACCTTGAAATTTTTACAGTTTAATCTTAGATGGTGAACCATATACTTTTTACGACAAAGGAAACAAAATATTTACTTGTTTTGCATATTCATGTTTAATTAATTCTCTATCTTTGAACCTCCACACGATTTGTTCACATGCCTTAATCTACGGGTATGGATCTTACTCCGCCAGAAACCACCATTATCAGCATAGTTGTTTTAATATATGTTTTTGATTAAATAAAAGCATAATGCAAGCGTGTGAGATCATATGGCAAGCTAATGTGGATCAATCAGTATTTTAAAAGATTAAAGATAGAGTAACATTATCTTTTTTTTTTTCTCTTACACTTTACATTTAATCACATAACATGGTTTCTTGAGATTCACATTCTTGAATCAGCATTGTCTATGCCTTGTCCTTTGCCACATTATTCTTGAAGTTCACATGAAATGTGAAACACAACAAAGGAGGCGAATTAATTATTCTCTTAAAACCTTGAGAGAGATAAGGATGAGATCTGCACGAATGGCATAACCTACAATAGCAGACAAGCCAGCTCTTGTTCACGTTTTAAATAAGCACTCATGCAACGAAGCGCATCTCAATGCTTTAAGAAATTTGAAAGTTGGGCTGTGAGGACTGTTGGCAAGAGATATTTTATTTTTCTATTTGATTAGATGCTTCTTGCCACCTTGGAAGGGGAACATTGCATTGATGATTCAATTTTTTCAACCTCATATCTCTCTTTCCTAATGGTGTATATAAGTATCGACCGGAGAGGTATTGAAAAGGCAGAACAAACATCTTAAGCTCTCTCAACATCTTCTCTTTGATCAACAACAAAGAACTTAAACATCGTCAAAAATGGCAGTCTCCTTCCATGTTCGATCAAACAGCTTTCCCTCTAGACTTCACCCACAAGCTGCTCATGTCGATGAGCAATTGGCCCGATTAAGATCTTTCGAGGAAGCCTCAACATCTTCCAGCTCTTCTATCTGCCAACAACTTGACAACCTTCAGGATCTACACGAGTCTCTTGACAAGCTTATTCGTCTACCTGTCACACAGCATGCTTTAGCTCAACAGCAGAACAAGAAAGCCGTCGAGCAGCTTCTTGATGGATCTCTCAATATCTTGGATTTGTGCAACATTTCCAAGGATGCGTTGTCTCAGATGAAAGAGGGTCTCATGGAGATACAATCAATTCTTCGAAGAAAGCGCGGAGATCTATCTGGAGAGGTTAAGAAATACTTAGCCTCAAGAAGATCCCTCAAGAAGTCATTCCACAAGGTCCTCAAGAGTTTGAAGGCCAAGCAAGATCAAGAATGTAACGACGAATCTCTGTCAGTTTTTGGAGAAGCTGAAGCCATTACAGTGGCCCTTTTTGATTTTCTGTTCTCCTTCATGTCTGGATCAAAGGCTTGTGGAAAATGGTCATTGGTCTCAAAGCTAATAAACCAGAAAAAGGTCTCATGTGAAGCACAAGCAAACGAATTCACAAGGGTTGACTTCGAATTCCAATCCGAGAAGACTTTGAAGATGGAGGATGTTCAGATCCTAGAGTCATGCATTCAAGATCTTGAAGATGGACTTGAATCTCTCTCTAAGTCTTTGATTAAATACAGAGTCTCAATTCTTAACATCTTAGGCCATTAATGCCTACAAATTTTGTACACATACTAAAGAAAAGTTAATAGAAACTAATTCAAGATTTCTCAGTTTACGCTTATAATCCCAAATTCCACAGTTTACGCTTCTCACGGTAACAAGTTACGTTGTTATTTTAATTCCACTAAACTTCAGTGATAAGATTGCTCATAATTATAAGATACTATGTACATGCTTTCAGTTTCAGCCATAAAGCTTTGTTCATGTCTATGTGGTGAAAAAATGAATATGAATCATGAATTAGAATATTTTTCTGTATTGGATTCTTGAACAAGCTGCCTTAGTTTATTCCTGTCGCATTCTTATCAATTTATCATTTGCAAATAGAGCAAATGATAATGAAAACAGAACAAATATGTTAACTTCTCTCTTTTAAATTTTGACAAAGACCAATTATTATATCCATCAACTAAACATCCAAAACAAGAAAATAAACAGAGAAACACTATATCGGGTTTATATTATCTTCTTGCTGATACATAACCAATATGAAAAATAAATCAATATCTGGTAATATGCCTAGAAGATGAGAGTTTTTTTTCTTGGTAACATATTAACTATAAGGATTAAATTAAAGGTTACTGAATGCATGACTCTAGGATCTGAAAATCCTCCATCTACGAAATTCGGAATCTACCCTTTTATATTCGTTTGTTTGTTCCTTTCATGTTCATTAGCTTTGAGCCCAATGACCATTTGTCACAAGCTTTTGATCAAGATATGTAGCAGAACAGAGAATCAAACAGAGCAATCGGGACAACTCTACTTCTCCAAAGACAGCCAAAGATCCGTCGTTGTACTCTTGATCTTATGCTACTTGTAGAGTCTTATTTAAGTACTTTTGTATGACCGTTGCTTGGTTGCGGTTCAATTGTGGAGACAAACTGAGTTAGGTTTGCTTTTGGGTGCTGCAAAATGGTAATACGGTATTAGGGTTTCATTGGGTTTACACTGTTGATTCAAGTCTGTTCTCGTTCTGGCCAACAACAATGACTAATTTAGACACGCTAGGGTTTGCAAGAATACAGAGAAGCACCTTCTCGGAATAGCTTCGAAAACATTTTACGAAATATTGAAATTGGTGCATGGAATAATTTACTACAAACCAGTCTTGGTACAATATCAATGATGTCAAAGCTCTCATCCATCTCAGGTCTTACTTGTCTACTTTCCCAAAACAGGGTTCCACCAATAGTTTTGATTTGCTTCCTTACATCAAGTAGATCTACTTCGTAGAAAAATGGTATCACTTGTGTCCTCAAGTTTCTTCCCTCTTCTTAATTGAAGAAACATAGTTTTTTTTTTTATAGAATTGCAAGTGATAGTATCCTTGATTCTTTCATGGCTTGTGTTACTCTGAGACTCATGGCCTATTAGTGACCATACCTTTGTTTCTTTTGTTACTATTAAAGTTAGAATGAAATGATATATTACAAAAAGCACATGTCAAAAACTATACATCATGTATAGCTCACAGAGCCTGATGAAGAAAGAAATTCCTACATGGCATTTTATAATCTCAAGGTGCCTTTATTTCTTTGTTTTATCTACTCAACTCTATGGTCACCGTGTAACAAAATGTGGTTGTTGTGTAGAAGGCAGACAAGATCCGAGGTTTTTGCCATGGTAGTTCATCAGTTAATCATGCATCATGTAGAGTGAATATATGCAAGAATAGTGTTGTTATCATCTTTTTTGAGACAAGCCACGTTGGGTATTCCATAAACTATGCCACGCGCTCGTCGCAAAGTCGACTATGCACATTCATTTTATGAGATCTGAGTCATATCTTTATTGCATTAGGCAATGAATTGTGTAGGGGGACATTTCATGATTGAATATAATAACTTTATATGCAGCAAAAGATTCCTCATGTCTCTCTTCCATGATGTTGTATATAAGTAATGACCGGAGAGGCAATGAGAAGGCAACACAAACGTCTTAGCTCTCATCATCTTCTCATTGATCAACAACAAAGAACTTAAGATCAAGTATTGCGTGATACACTCCTATTCCTAATCTGTAGATACTCATTACTTCTAATTGATTGTAATTGGAATGTCGTATATCTTTTCTTTAATTAGGATNTTTGTTTCTTCATTATCTTCCCATAATCTCTTTCTCAATCGATTTACTCAAGGTTGATTCAAAGTTAGTCAAGCTCAATTGGTGTTAAATCACAACAAATTGGTATCAGAGCACACGGTTGAAGAGCGACGGTGAATCGGAGATATATCAGAGATGTCAGGATCATTGCAAGTTGCGATGTTCGATTGATCAGGATATTTCTCCCTCTTGAAGACAAGGATGCTAGCACATTTTAGCGTTCTTGGCTTAAAGGACTTGCTGGTGAAAAAACCAGAAGTAGTGCTCAATGAGGAGGAAGAACAAGATCCAGTTAAGAAAAAGAAGCTGGATGACGATTAAGCTGCAAGATTTGAAAGGTGTTATAAAGCAAAGCATCTTATTTTCTTGAATGTAGCAGACAAGGTTTTAAGAAAGATTGAGCTATTTGAGACAGCTGCTGAGGCATGGGATACTCTAGATCGGTTTTTTATGATCCGATCTTTGCCACATCGAGTTTACACTCAGCTAAACTTCTACAATTTTAAGATGCAAGAAAACAAGAAGATTGATGACAACATTGATGATTTCTTGAAGATTGTGGCAGATCTGAATCACCTTCAGATTGAAGTTCCAGATGAGGTACAAGCTATTTTACTCCTTAGTTCTCTACCTTCAAGGTATGACAACTTAGTTGATACTCTGAAATATAGCAACAGTAGAGAACGGCTTAGACTTGATGATGTTATGGTAGCTGCTAGAGATAAGGAAAGAGAAATCAATCAGAATGGTAGAACTGTTGCTGAAGGCTATTTTGCCAGAGGAAGGTCAGAAAGCAATTCTATTAATCAGTCACATAAAGGCAAGCATAGATCTAGATCTAAGTCTAGAGATGGAAAACGAGTCTGCTGGATTTGTGGAAAAGAAGTTCATTTTAAGAAATAGTTTTACAAATGGCAAGAAAGAAACAAAGGAAAAGGGTCAGGCTCAGATAAAGGAGAGTCTAGTTTAGCTAAGTCATGAACAGAAAGGGATCTAGCTATGGTGTTAATGGCTGAAGATGAAAATCTGCTGGTAACAGGCAGTACTGCTGAAGAGTGGGTGTTAGACATATGGTGTTCTTTCCATATGACACCTAGGAGAGACTGGTTCAGTGAATTCAAAGAAGTGAATTCAGGATATGTAAAGATGGGAAATGACACCTTATCACAGGTCAAAGGAATAGGCAGCATTAGGATAAGAAATCCAGATGGCACCCTGATCATGTTGATAGATGTAAGATATATGCCAACCATGTTGACAGATGTAAGATACATGCCAACCATGTCAAGGAATTTGATATCTCTGGGTACTTTAGAAAATAAAGGTTGTTGGTTCAAATCACAGGATGGAATTCTCAAAATAGTTAAAGGATGTTCTACAATTTTAAAAGGTCAAAAGAGAGGAACATTGTACATCTTGCAAGGTGAATCTGAGATTTTTGAATCAAATGCATCTGAGGAATCAAGAGATGAATCTTCTTTATGGCATAGCATGTTAGGACATATGAGCCAGAAAGGACTAGAAATTCTAGTCAAGAAAGGATGCCTAAAGAGAGAAGTGATTAAAGAACTACAGTTTTGTGAGGACTGTGTTTATGGGAAGAATCACAGAGTGAGTTTTGCTCCTGCACAACATGTCACAAAAGAAAAACTTGGATACATTCACTCAGATCTGTGGGGATCACCTCATAATCCTCCCTCTTTAGGTAACAGCCAGTATTTCATCTCTTTTATAGATGATTTTTCAAGAAAAGTGTGGATATTCTTCCTGAAGAAAAAGGATGAAGCATTTGAAAGATTTGTAGAATGGAAAAGAATGGTAGAGAATCAGTCAAAAAAAAGGTAAAGAAGTTAAGAACTGATAATGGCCTGGAGTATTGTAATCATCAGTTTGAAAAATTCTGCAGAGAAGAGGGGATTGTGAGGCACAAAACCTGTGCTTACACGCCTCAACAAAATGGCATTGCAGAAAGATTGAACATAACTATAATGGACAAGGTAAGGAGCATGCTGAGTGAAAGTGGTATGGAGAAAAGGTTTTTGGCTGAGGCAGCTTCTACTGCAGTATACTTGATAAATCGATCACCATCTACAGCAATAGATTTTGATCTACCTGAAGAAAAATGGACTTCAACAGTGCCAGATCTTAGCTCATTAAGAAGATTTGGTTGTCTAGCTTATGTGCATGCAGATCAAGGGAAATTAAATCCCAGAGCTAAAAAGTGAATCTTCACAAGCTATCCTGAAGGTGTTAAAGGCTATAAAGTATGGCTGTTGGATGAAGGTAAATGTGTGATCAGCAGAAATGTAATCTTCAGAGAAGAAGTCATGTACAAGAATTTAAAAGAAGATCAACAGACAAGTCTTATTGAAATGGATTTGGAGAATCTAGGTGAAAGTTTCAAGGTACCTTCTCAAGGTGGAGCTGATCCAGAATTAAGTTCTCAAGGTGGAGTCACTCAAGAACTGGATCAGACCAGTGACACACAAGAACAAGAGTTAAGTCAAGTTGTAACTCAGAGCATGGATCAAGAAGATGACTCAGAGGAAAATATGGAGGATTTGAGCAACTATCAACTGGTAAGAGACAGAGTAAGGAGAAATGTCAGAGCTAATAAGAGGTATAGTGAATCTAATATAGGAGGTTTTGCTTACTACACAGAAGATGGAGAGAAAATAGAACCAGGATCATATCAAGAAGCTTTGACTGATTCAGATTGGGAAAGCTGGAATGAAGCAATGAAAGAAGAAATGCTTTCAATGAAGAAAAATCATACCTGGGATTTAATTGATAAACTTGAGAAGCTAAGGGTAATAGGTAGCAGGTGGATTTTTACTAGAAAAGCAGGAATTCCAGGAGTAGAAGCTCCCAGATTCAAAGTCATGCTTGTTGCAAAGGGTTTTACTCAAAGAGAAGGAATTGATTATATTGAAATTTTCTCACTAGTGGTAAAGCATGTGTCAATCATATATATACTATCAATGGTAGTCTAGTTTGACATGGAATTACAGCAAATGGATGTGAAATCATCATTCTTACATGGATTCTTGGATGAGGACATTATCATGGCTCAGCCTGAAGGTTTTGAAGACAAAAGATTCCCAAATAAGGTATGTTTGCTTAATAGATCTCTTTATGGCCTAAAACAGTCACTTAGGCAGTGGAATCTAAGATTTGATGAGTTCATGTAAGGAGTAGGCTATGTAAGAAGTGCTTTTGACACCTGTGTGTACTTTAAGAAATTTGAGGATGGAGCTTATGTCTATCTGCTCCTATACGTGGATGATATGTTGATTGCTATTGTGAATAAAAGTCATGTTGAAGCCTTAAAGGTTATACTCAGTAGGGAATTTGAAATGAAAGACTTGGGAGAAGCTAAAAAGATATTAGGCATGGAGATTACAAGAGATCATGTTGCAGGATTATTGAAACTGTCACAAGAAGGTTATATGAAGAAAGTGTTAAAAGTCTTTCGAAATGGACCAAGCCAAGCCAGTTTCAACACCAATGGGAGTTCATTTCAAACTCAGGGCAGCTACTGAAGAAGAGTATAAGGCTCAAGCTGAAAAGATGAAGGTAGTACCATACTCTAATATAGTTGGGAGTATCATGTATTCAATGATAGGCACTAGGCCAGATTTTGCCTATCCTGTGGGCATCATAAGCATGTTTATGAGCAAGCCACTGAAGGAACATTGGCAGGTGGCTTAGTGGGTCTTGAGGTACATGAGAGGTACTGAGAAGAAGGGACTATGTTAGAGAAAACAAGATGGTTTTCTGATCAGAAAAATACTGTGATTCAGACTATGCTGGTGATATTGACAAAAGAAGATCCATTACTGGTTTTGTATTCACAGTTGGAGGCAACACAATATGCTGGAAATCCAGATTACAGAAGGTAGTTGCTTTATCTACTACAGAAGCAGAGTATATGGCTTTAACATAGGCTGTAAAAGAAGCTACATGGCTTAAGGGATTAGCTGAAGAACTTGTCTTTCCACAAAGATGTGTTGAGGTTCACTGTGATTCTCAAAGTGCTATTGCACTATCAAAGAATTCAGTTCATCATGAAAGAACTAAACACATTGACATCAGGCTGCATTATATCAGAGACATTGTACATGCAGGTTTGGTTAAGATAGTCAAGATTGCAAGTGAATGCAATCCAGCAGACATCTTTACTAAAGTTTTACCGGTTAACAAGTTTGAAGGAGCATTGGAGATGCTCCGAGTTACTGAGAATTGAGTGGTAAATCTTTGTTATAAAATTAATTTCTGTTTGAATTATTTTTAATTCGAGAAATGATAAAATTACTATAAAACCTACCTCAATTGAGAAATTTACAGCTTTTACCAGGATTATACCCACCCACGAAAAATCCATCCATCCCAATCGGGTCATAATCGATTTCAAACTAAATACTCTGAAATCATCATCCCAGTTAACTACGGAAAAGAAAGGAAAACTATAGATTTGATCAATGGGCCGAAGACGAGGGGAGGAATCACAGGTCAAGGAAGAGGTGGAGGAAGGATGAAGGGGGGTAAGTATATTGTAGGGGTGTCTTCATTACGCCGAAAGGATCCGCCGCCGGTCGTCAATGCGGAGGAAGCGCCTATAGCGGAGGAAGAATAGGTGGTTCCTCCTCCGATCGTTGAGAGAATCGCCGAGGCGAATCTGACAAATGAAGAAGATGAAGAAGACAAAGAGACGGAAGGAGAAGAAGAGGAAAAAAGCGAAGAAGAGAGTGACTATGAAGAAGAAGGAGAGGACAAAGAACAAGAAGAAGAGGACGAAGAAGAAGTCGACCTTGAGAAACCGAGTGAAGCAGAGAGTTCCGATTTTCATTCGGTAAGTATTCCCATTTAGTTAGGAAATTGCTCCTCATGATGTCAATTGATATTGGACTGTCGTAAAACTGGAAAACTTGGCAAGAGTAGACTTTCGTAAAACTGGAAAACTTGATAAAAGTAGACTGTTGTTAAACTGGAAAAGTTAGGAAAACTGGATTGTAGTAAAACTGGAAAACATGGGAATACTATATTGATGTGTTACTGGAATAAGTTGAAAAAATAATTGTTGCAGGATTCCGGGCATGAAACAATGGCACTGCAACCTCTGAGAATGTACTTCCCAGCAACGGAGTACACAAAAAAATTAAAGATTTCGACGAGGTGCTACGTGAAAGAATTTCTGTCAACTCTTGACAAGCTGCAGCCTCCGCTTACGCGTCAGGAGAGGAAGTGGTTTGAAACGCATCCGCAGTTCAGACACATCTTCCACTTGCCGAAGTACAACAATCACAAGCTCCAGGGCATGTGGATGCTATTGATTCGAACTGCCTGCACATAGAAGAAAAAGGAAGCGTGGTTCGTGGTGAATGGCGTTCCGGTCCGATACGGTTTGAGGGAGCACGCGTTGATTTCCGGATTAAACTGCAAAAACTATCCGTTGAATTATAATGAGTTGGGTGGCAAGAATTTTGTGAGGAGACTGTTCGGGGATAAAAAAGTGAGATATTAAGATGTGAAAGGGATGCTAGAGGCGGGGATGTGACCTTCTCAAGATAGGCTGAAGATGCTTGTACTGTACTTCCTTTGCAGCATTATAATTGGTCAGACGAAGTGCTGATATGATGCTAAACCAGTAGTGGATTTCTTCCAGATAGCTGTTGACAATCTTGAATTGTGCAGGACTTTTCCTTGGGGGAGAATGTCTTTCGAGTACATGCTCAGTCAAATCTCGCACACGATGGATAATTTTAAAGGAGTCGTCAATGAGAACAGATTATGGCCGATTCCTGGTTTCTGTATCCCTTTGGAGGTATGTACAATTAAGTTGTGGAATTAGTAATTCTTGCAATTGTTTTTTTATGGAGTCGTAAACTATATGTGTGTTGTTGTGCAGCTGCTAGCGTTTGAGACAATTCCAGATCTGGGGAGTAGTTTCTGCTAGCGAATTCCAGAGGCAGATGATGAGTGTCCAAGGATGTGCAAGTGTCAGTTCAAGAAGAGCGAGATGAGAGGGTTTCCTTTTTCATAAATCAATGAAAATCTTGGTAAAACTCAGGTCAGTTTTCCTATGCATTTGACTTATTTGGAGTTGGTTATTGTTTATAATCGTTAATTTAACATAATTGTTGACATTCGCAGGACATTGATAGCATCCTCCCACCTAGCTCTGGAGAAACAGCTCTTCTTGATGAAATCTTTGAAGACGAAGACGTGGATAATATTAAATATTAAATCTTACAAACGGTAACATAAATAAATCTGACAAACCGAAACAACAAAGAAAATTCTTAGAAGTCAAACTAGTTAAGCAAGGGTTTGACCCACCACATCCTTCAAATTTTCAATCTCCTTTTCCAACTGCCTAATACGATATTCATGGCTGCGAAGCTCCTTGGCCTGATAGTCAACCGTCCTTCTTAAGTTAATGGCTTCTTCTTGGACACAACAAACCCAAAGTTTTTTAATATGGAGGTCGTTATCCTACACAAGAAGACATAACAGTTTCAGGACAGTATTGTTTTACCAAGTTTTCCAGTTATACGGCAGTATTGTTTTACCAAGTTTTCCAGTTATACGACAATATTTTTTTACCAAGTTTTCCAGTTATACAACAGTATTGTTTGACCAAGTATTTCATTTTTACGACAGTACAGTTTAAGCAAATCAAATAGCTCACCTCAAACGTATTGCAAACCATGTACCTCCTTCCCACATCAGATCCGGGTGAGTGTGAAGGCTCCACAACGATTTGACCACCGCAGGGACACCTTGTTGGTATGCCATCACTACCATCGGCGATGAAGAACCTCATGTCGTATTCCTTCTTCATCTGCTTCATGTCACTGTAATACGGATCAGATTCGAACTTGTCCATAGTCAATAGAGAGACGATGAGCAAAGAAATGAGAGAGATGAGCAAAGAAATGAGAGATATGAGGGAAGAAGAGAACAAAAGAGAAAAGGAGAGAGAGAAATGGGCGCCTAAAATTTAGTGAAATTTTAGGGCACCAAAAATTTCGTGAAATTTTTTCGTTTTGCCACCAAAACATTTGCACTTAGTTTTCCCTAGTTTCCAGATTTACGAAAGTTCCAAATAGTTTTACTTTTGAGTTTTTTCAATTTATTTAGTTTTACCCACTCGTAAACTTTAATTTTGTAGTTTTACAGTTGATTTCCCTCCATTAATCTATCATTTATATTGTTTTGTGCAATAATATGTTTTAATTCTACATTTTTGCATCTTTACCCTACTAACTTGGTTGTTATGATAAAGTGATCTTAAACATATAATAACTTTGTTGGTGGGATTACTTCATACGAACCAAAAATTATCAATGTCGTAATTTCCATGTTAGTTCACTTGAAAACATTTATTTGTGACGTTTACAACACCAATTATTTTTTCGAATAACTTTGAATTAGTTATTGTTTGACATTATCATCTTTAATCAGTTTCACCAAGTTTTACTAGTTTTACAAAAATCCACAGATCCAATATATAGTTTGACAGAACAGAAAACCAGTTTACCCTAGTTTCCCCTGTAGATAAAGATCCAATAAACAGTTCTACATAACAAAACACCAGTTTTACACCACAATCAAACAATTAGGATACAACCATTGGAGTCCTTGCCTTGGCCGCCTTTTGTTTTGCGTCCTTGGTCGTCGTTCCCCGCCCGATGGAAACCTCTTAGTTTTCCCTCGTCCCTTCTTCTTGACGCGATCTGGAGGTATGATCTGCAACTCTTTGATGTGATTTGGGACAATCCATTTCTCCATATCCGGCACTAAATAAATTGTCCTCCAATACGCCATCGCCCATAGCTCGGTCCAATAATATCTCGTGCACAATTCATGTAAATCTAATTCTATATCATGTCCTCCGATTTCACGATTTCTAGCAGCATTCTTTTTGAACGCAATGAAAGCGGTTATCCCATGTAGACAAGGATACTTTTCAATATCGAACACCCTGCAGCTACAACTTCTCGATATCAACTTCACCAAATAAGACTTGCCGTCAATACCGGTGACATCTTATTCAAGCTCGAAACTGTTTAGCTTCGATACATTTAATTTCTCAGCAACAGGCCATGAATCGTGCAAGTAGTTCTCCAAAAAAGGCACCAATTTACTATTTGTCGAACCAGTCACGGCCTCCTTCCGATGAGCATTAAACCAATCAGAAATCTTTTTGACGATGGTATCAATCATCGGTATTAATGAGTACTTCCTTGCGTCCAAAAACGTGCTGTTCAAAGATTCCACGGCGTTGCTTGTGTCTAGGTTGTATCTATCACCCGGAAAATAAGTCCTTGCCCATTTTTCTTTCACGGTACTCTCCTCAAGATACTTGGCCGCAGAAGGATATCTCGTCTTAAAAGACTCATAAGCACTGTCGAACTCAGCCACCGTATATTTCCTGCTGCACTCCATGAATTTCCATGCGACTACGTCTCTGTTGACGTTAGAAGCATGAATTTTCACATTTTGGGACAAATGCCATACACAATACCCATGATGAGCCTGGGGATACACATTCTTTATGGCGTTGATGAGGCTTGAATTTCTGTCACTCATAAACACCAATTCGGAAGAGTCCGGTACAACGGATTTCAGCATCTCAAAAAACCAAGTCCAACTATCAATTTTCTCACCATCGAGTACACCAAACGCTATCGGATAATGGTGACGATTAGGATCCTGGGCTGAGGCGAAAACTAGTACACCACCAAATCCATTCTTGATAAAAGTCGCATCCACAATTATCACTTTCCTCATCGCTCGGAACCCTTCGATGCTAGCTCCCAACGCTATGAATAGATACTTGAATTTCCCCATATCATCCAAAAACACCTTTGTTTTTGTACCTGCATTGACTTCCTCTAACACGTACAAATAACGATACAACATCTCGTAGTTTTCTTCCGGACTACCACGCAAATCACGAGCAGCTAGACTTTTCCCTCTCAAAGCTGTGGAGTATGATATCTGCACACCTAAATCTGTCTGAACCATATCCATGATCATTTTTGGCTTCGGAGTTTCTATTTGTCCTGGATACTTTTCATTCAAAAAAGATGCAACTAATTCTGCTGAGCCTTTCCTCTTCTTGTTCCTTGCACTCTGACTAGCCCGAGAGCATGTATGCATCTTCGTGTACATTCTAATCGAGAAAATCTCTGTGCTTGTAACCACTGCAGCTCTTAAACCCCATTTACAGTTTTCTATAGGACATTTTAGCACTAATCGTATCTTATCCGACTTTATTATCGAATAACCAAAACTGTTATCAAATGCACCTCTATCCACCACCTCTTGCACTTCCTTCCTATTTCGAAATTCTTGACCCACACTCAGACCCAACCCGTCTTCCCATGCCTCTATAAACTGACTAGCTTGTACAACAGGTGGAGGCTCAACATATCTATCACGCATATCCGATATATCCATACATTCATCACGTGATCTGTCATCATCATCCTCTATCGCCTGATGTTGTTCTTTTGCTTGATCTTTGCCTACATACGGAACAATGGCATCAGCTCCAATTTCGTCGTCATTTGATTGCGATACGTCAAAGTTCATACCAATAGAACTTTTCTCTGCTCTCGACAGTTGCTCGGGCAGTTCCGATGTAGCCATGACCTCCACAAACAATTTACATCTACGGTTCCCTTTATCATTCTCTCCTAAGTAAACAGTCAGATCCTCGTCATCCGAAATAATTAACTCTTCCTCACCTCCTCCCACCAGTGGAAAATAACTCAATTCCAATTTAACCCTACTTTCATCTAACGAAACCTTCTTCAATATCCTAGCTTCCAGCATCGACAAAGTTATTGCCCCCATTGATGCCTTGAACAGTAAACTATACATGCGACCTTGGCATTTAAAAAAAATGTGCTCGTTCTTGCTCATCGTATCCTATAATAAACATTACAAAAAAGTCACTCAGTAATAGTAGTTATCCACAGTTATCCCAGTTTTACACATAATCATGGTTTCCAGTTTTACTAGTTTTACTAGTTTTACTATATTTAACAGTTTTACAAGTTTTACCAGTTTTACACATAATCATGGTTTCCAGTTTTACTAGTTTTACATAGTTATCCTATCGGAAGAACACAAATTGGGGATTTAATCTACTTCTAATTCACTATGATTCAACCACTAAAATACATTTCTTACCTCTTTATAGACCTAATCGACCAATAATTCATAGTAAAACAACTCAATGTCCATAAATAATCAAACCAATTAAATCCATAAATTTGCTTAAACTAAATCGAGCCATTGCACTAAATTACAGCTTCAAGAACTAACCTTCCACTGTGAAACTCAGTGCAGGTCGACGGCGGCAACGAAACGGCGCTCCGGCGGCAACGAAACGGCGGTCCGGCGGTGGTAGATAGGGAAAAGGTCGACGGCGTCGTAGAAAACTCGGAGAAGAAGAAGACTCGACGTTTTATTTTTTTTTTCAGAATTTTTTTTTTTTCAAATAACTATGGGTATTTTCGGAATTACCTATTTCATTAAAAGGAACAGGGATATGAAGATTTAAGAAGGATAGATTTTTTCCCTTCAATTAGGAATATATGAGAGGATGGCTCCTGGTGACCATAAATCAGCACCGTTGGTATATGCCGCGTGTACGGTCCAAGCTAGTGGTACAAGACAAACCATTGTTTTTCCAACTCTTTCATCGTCAGGTTTACGTCTCCGGTGTGTTCGTCTTCCTGACGACACATCAACTATTCATCAGTCATCACATCGTCAAAATAGTTGTCTTTTAAGTTTTAAAATTCTAACAGTCGTCTCGATTCATGAAAAAACAACGGTGAAGCCTGAAGGATGACTTACAAGAAGAGGGTGATGTTTAAAGTAAGGAGAGGATAGGACTTGAACTTGGTCTTGTAAGAATTTTATGTAACCCGTTGTTTCATGCAACACTGATGCTGTATCTGTCTATTGAACCTTTTTCATATTTACAATTTTCATATTGAAATATAGATATGAATTGTTTTGCAAAATCACCTTGCCATATGGAGAAACCAACTGCTGCAACGTTGTGATTCTTTCACTAACCTTTCCTTTCCTAACCTATTTTTATGAATAACAATGTTAATCCTAGATATTTATTCACATAAACAGCTAATCTATTTACATAATTACACATTAGTATACACATGTACACTAATATACACACATATTTATAGATAACTTTAAAGCCAAACCTTAGCATTTCCAACCGATGACTTCTTCTGATCTCGCTTGCATCTCTTACCGGGTTTTAGATCGCAGATCCGGTCGTGTCCATTACTCCACCCGGTTCTCTTCTTCTACGATTAGGACAAACATGAAATTTTATACATCATAAGTATTGTTGCATTCAATGATACAAATAATCTGATTAATTATCCTTTTGATTTGTTTTCTATTTTTTCTTTAACAAAACTATAAATTTTCTTTTGGTTTTATACATTTTTTATCATGGAAAACATTCATTAGTTGACCCTTAAAGCTTGACTAAAACTTCAAGTAATATTAATTATATGAATGTTTTTTATATAAGACTTACATTGGATGTAGAAGTGTTATTGCTTGAAAGATAGGAGAAGCGGGAGAGTAAGAGGGTTCTGAGAAGACCAATTTGGCGTCGTTTTGGTTTCCTCCGCCGAAACAGAGCATTTGAGGAGTACCAAATCTGTCTTCTCCAACGTTGCTGGATCCAAGTACATCATTAGACAGCAGAAGAACATCAGAGAAGTTTGTGACTCCGTCTTCTTCCTCCGTTGTGCCACTCATCGTAGAGTTAGTGGTTTTTTCTTTTGCTTGAGCTTTGTTGTGGAACTGACGGAGATATAAAACAAGTGAAAAGGTGAGAAACCAGAAGAGAATAGATGTATTATGTATAGTATCAATAATAGTATATAATGGCAAATATCGGGGTAAGTTTTATACCGTATACAAAACTATACTGTTATAATTTTTAGATTATATAAGACTATATAACCATTTCAGACCCAAAAAAAAAGACTATATAAGAAAGAAGAAGATATATTGCTGAAAGATTGAAATAGAGGAGATGAACTGAAACTAGAGGCACGTATTATGAAGGTAGAAAAGAGTTTGGCAAAAGATTAGCAAATGAAAAACCAGAAGAAACATACCGAGATTGGAGTTACTGGTTAGGTCTAACCATTTTGAGGATCTCATGGAAACAAATACAACAATGTTATTGCCATACATATCAATCTTTGTTCTTATGCATATGTAGAGAACTTACCAGACACCAAGCTTTATGGTGTTAGTATTGGAATCAATACTTTCGATTTTGAATCAGGCGCAGAGAAACTTTGAGAGGTCACATTATTTAAAAGTTTAGCAGCTTATTAGAATTCAGCCAAAGGGATGCAAATTAGTACTATACTAAGAGGCAAATGAAAAAAGTGATACTAGAACGAGAGTAAACACCACAAAGGCACAAAGAAAATTATTATGTTTATTGATGAGATTATTTCAAATTAGTTACCTTAAAAAAGAAACTGTACCCATTCCTGCACCATCACCTCTGCAACATCATTTCTTTGTTCCTTTCAAACACTCAACCAAAAAAACAAAAATGAGATTAAAAAGCAAAGCTTTATCTTCCATCTTCTTCTTCCCCAGCTAAAAAACCCTAATTTCTCATTTTCTATACTTGCTTCTTCCTTCTTCTTGATTAAAAATAAATAAATGAAAGAAGACACCCAATATCTCTTTGTTCTCGAACGGCAACTACACTGACCCCTTAAGATCAAATGCTCTTTTGTAATAGATTGCTGAAAACTTGTGTGTTTATTCAATGAAATTAGAATGGCTTTTATAGCCTTTACAACAACAGAAACTCCTAAAAATACTGCAGAGAAACAGACCTCTCCTGCAACTACTTTGACCAAAGATAATGGGTCATTATTTAATACAAAAAACAGCAAACGACTCGTTCTCACACAAGACTCTGTTTCAGCTCCTTACTTCTCGCGTTGAACACTTCCAACAAACCCTCCCTAAGCTAAACTTGGTTCACAAGTTCCAGCTTATCTGAGACTAAACAAACTCTAAGCATACTCCTTAATTTCTCAAATGTTACACGCTTCAATGCCTTCGTGAAGATATCAGCCACTTGTTCGCTTGTTCCACAATGCTCGAGACTTATGACTCCTTCATTAACCAGATCTCACAAAAAATGAAAACGGACTCCAATGTGCTTGCATCTTCCATGAAAGACTGGATTTTTAGAGAGCTTAATGGTTGAAGTGTTGTCGCAGTGAATAATTGTACTTCCTTCCACATTGTATCCCAACTCTTCTAATATCCTCTTGAACCAAACTGCCTGACAAGCACAAACAGATGCAGCTACATATTCAGCCTCCGTAGTAGAGAGAGTAACAATCGGTTGCTTCTTTGATAACCAAGCAACTGCAGCTCCATCCAAAAGAAACACATAACCTGTTGTACTCTTCCTACTGTCAATGTCTCCAGCAAAATCACTGTCAGTATAAACTGACACTTCTCCTGTTCCTCCACTCTTGTACCAAATCCCGAAGTCCACAGTGCCTCTTAGATATCTCAGAACCCTTTTAGCAGCTTGTAAATGAAGTGTCGTGGGTTTAGACATGTAACGACTGAGAAGATTTACAGAAAATTGTATGTCCGGTCGTGTGGTGGTGATGTACATGAGACTTCCTATTATCTGCTTGTAGAGAGTCTCGTCTACTCGTTCTCCTTCATTGTCTAAATCCATCTTGCTCCCAGGTACCATTGGATTGCACACGGAGTTGCAGTTCTCCATATCAAAACGCCTTAAGATTTCAAGAGCATACTTTCCCTGAGAAATATGAATCCCATGTGATGTCTGCAACATTTCAATTCTGAGGAAAATTTTCATTCTCCCCAGATCTGTCATATCAAACTCCTTTTCCATTGATTCCTTGAAATCTTCCATCATCGAAGCATCATCTCCTGTGTAAATCAGATCATCTACGTAAACACTGACATAGAGAGAGTTACCGTGATTGTTTGTCTTGAGAAACAGAGTTTCTTCATTCTGAGATTTCTCAAACCCTTCCTTGATAAAGTACTCCTCGATCCGACTAAACCAAGCTCTTGGCGCCTGTTTTAAGCCATACAACGCCTTGTGAAGTTTATAAACTTTGTCTTCTTCACCTCTGACTTTATACCCCTTTGGCTGCTGTATATAAACATCCTCTTCAAGAACTCCATGGAGAAAAGCCGACTTGACATCTAATTGATAGATGTCCCAAGCTTTTCTTGCTGTAGTGGATAGAATGATTCTGATAGTATCCATTCGAGCAACAGGTGCATATACTTCTGTGTAATTGATCCCATGTTCTTGAGAGTAACCTTTCGCCACCAAGCGAGCTTTATACTTGCTCACTTCTCCGAGTTCGTTGAGTTTCGTCTTGTAAATCCACTTAACCCCAATGCACTTTGCTTTTTCTGGTAACTCTGTCAGCACCCATGTTTGATTTTTCTCAATCGAATTTATCTCCTCATCCATGGCTTCTCTCCACTTGAGACTTTTTTCAGCTTCCTCAAACGTGGAGGGATCAGATGAATTAAACTCTGCCATGTTGACTTCATCTTCATCATCATCAGCTTCACTCCCGGTGACGTAATCATTTAAATAGTGTGGTCGTCTCGTCACTCGACCCTCCCTGACTCTTGCCGGTTGTTCAGTTTGGGCTTCTGTGGTAAATTCTGCGGGTTGCTCTTCTTCGTTACCTTGCTCCCCTTCAATTTCATCACCACTGTCTTCCCATGTAAGATCGTCATCGTTCCATGTCAGATCAGACTCATGAAGATCTTGATCTACTTCCCAGTTCCATCCTTTAGTTTCCTCAAATATCACATCTTTGCTTACTGTGATCTTCTTGGTTCTTGGATTATACAATCTGTAACCCTTTGATTCCTCTGAGAAGCTGAGCATTATGCAGACATTGCTTTTGTCATCAAGCTTTCCTTGCTTCTCATCTGGGATGTGAACATGCGCTAAGCTTCCCCATACTCTGAAATGCTCCACACTTGGTTTAACTCCACTCCAGGCCTCTTGTGGAGTTACATCTTTTACCGAATGAGTGGGACATCTGTTTAAGATGTAGAAAGTCCAGTTTACAGCTTCTGCCCAGAATATTTTTGGTACCTTTCTCATTGAGAGCATGGACCTGACCATTTTCATAACAGTGCGTTTCTTCCTCTCTGCAACTCCGTTCTGTTGAGGTGTGTATGCCGTGGTCAGCTGTCTCCGAATCCCCTCCTTCTTACAAAACTCAGAAAACTCAGTCGATGTGTATTCTCCTCCACGATCGGTTCTCAGACATTTAATCTTCTCTCCTGTCTCCGTCTCGACCTTCTTAAACGTTTTGAAGAAATCAAACGCTTCTGATTTCTCCTTCAAGAGGTAAGCCCATGCCTTTCTGCTGTAGTCATCTATGAAGCACATTACGTATCTCTTTCCACTTGTGGTGATGGGGCTAATCGGACCGCATATGTTAGAGTGTTTAAGCTCAAGAATTCCTTTTGCTCTCCACGTGCTCTTCTTGGGGATGGGATTTCTTGATTGCTTGCCCACCATACAGTCTTGACAGGTAAAGTTTTGAGCATCAAAACTCGGAAGGCCACACACCATTTTCTTGCTCTGCAACGTCTTCATACCAGTGTTACTGAGATGCCCATAGCGTTCATGCCAGAGTTTTGGCATGTCTTCTACGACAGTTTGCAAACACTTCTGTTGTCTTGGTTCTACTCCATCACCAGTTTGATCATATAGCACAAACATCTTGTTTCTGCTCATCTTGCTCTCTACAATTAGCCCCTTGTCTTCATGATAAATCTTGCAAACTCCTTTCTGTATGATAACCTTCAAGTCTTTCTCTTGAAGCTGTCCAAGGCTCAATAGATTGTTTTTGAGCTCAGGGATGTAGTATACTTCGCTGATGTTGTATGCTGCACCGTTTAGGACCAGCTTCACATTGCCTTTGCCCACAACTTCCAATCTCTTATTATTTCCCAGCTTCACGTAGTGTTTGAACTCTGTATTCATGTTTGAAAACAGATCTCGGTTTCCACTCATATGATTTGATCAGCCTGAGTCGAGGAACCAAGCCTTTTTCCTCATCTTTTCTTGATCTCCATCGTGTGACAACATTAGCATCGCTAGGCTTGATTCTGTATCTTCTTCAATTTCCTCGACGTTCGCCATCAACAACATTTCTTAATCCTCATCGGCATAGTTAGCTTCTTCCTCCCATTTTGGACATTCGTTTTGAAAATGTCGAGACGATTGCACTTGTAACACTCCACTGTGCTTTTGTTGAGGAATGTCCTGCTTCGGCCTCGTCCTCTACCTCTTCCATTTATGCCTCTTCCTCTCATTCCAGATCCCCTTCCATGTGTGACTTTTAGCACATGATCATCTCCCTTTTCAGACTTCTTGAACTTCTGCTCATGCACTGTCAACGAGCTCTGCAGTTCGTCAAGAGAGATGTTCTCAATGTCCTTAGATTCTTCTATGGACACCACCACATACGTGAATTTCTCGCTGAGAGTCCTGAGAATTTTCTCCACCACCTTCGAATCCTTTATGTCTTCTCCATTGCTTCTCATCTGGTTGGTGATTGCTAAGACACGAGTGAAGTATTCTTCCATATTCTCAGCTTCCTTCATCTCCAATACTTCGAAATCTCTTCTCAGTTTCTGCAACAACGATTTCTTCACTCTCTCATTTCCACCGAATTTCTTTTTCATTGAGTCCCAGATGATCTTGGACGTTCTCCTGCCTAAGATTTGTTCAAATGTCACTCTGTCAATGGACTGATAAAGATATTGCTTGACCTTGTGGTCATTCATCTTAGCATCATCGAGTTGTTGTCGTTGCTTTGTCGTCAGCACGGTCGTGACTACAAGCTCCTCAAAACCGATCTCCACAATATTCCACAGCCCCCTTGCTCTGAGAAATTCTCCATCACCTCACTCCAGTGATCCCAATGTCCATCAAATTGAGGAAGTTTCATTTTGTCGTCACCCATCTCTCTTCTCTCTTGATTTTTTGAAGCTACGACTTCTTTCTTTAAGTTTTCAGTATCTAGCGAGCTCTGATACCAATTTGTAAGATCAAATGCTCTTTTGTAATAGATTGCTGAAAACTTGTGT
>SMJT01000145.1:0-23085 GCA_004349715.1 Crucihimalaya himalaica
TTTTCTTGATGATGCTATGTGGTGTAAAATCTTGTAAGTATTTGGAAACGACAAAGGTTAGCCTTCATTGATAGTAGTCTAAGTTGTTAAAGAAAAGGGTTAGCATTTAGATGGAATTCAAAAGGAATGAATGGTATTGGGTATGGGGGGAATATGAGCTTATGAAAGAAAGATGAGAGGGATTGAAAAAGATAACTTTAGAGGAAACTGAAGAGAAAGACCCTAGAAATAAAAGAAAAAATTTTCCATGTTAGAAAGAAGAATATAAAAGAAGAAAGTTAAGGAGGAATAAAAGAAAAAGAAAAGGGTTTCACATGAAAATTGAGTATTTATATTCTCTAAGAGTTTTTGTGTTTGGAAAAAGGAAAAGATTTTGGAGGATTAATGAGCTTCACATGAAGTAGAACAAGAGAAGAAAATGGAACCAATATCTTTGGGTAGAATGCTTTGCTTGGAGGGTAGAACAATGTGAGCTTAACTTGTATGCATAAATTGTTATTTTCTAGTCTCTTGCTTTTGCACATATAGGCTATTCCTTTTTTGAGAGTGAGTCAACACCGAAAAAGATAATGAACCTCCTCGAACTCGCGGTTTAACGAGAACAAAAACCTTTTCTTCCAACCGAATTGACTTGATCACTTTGTCAATTTGTGAGACCGCAGAAATCTCTAATGGAATGTTAAAGAATTGCTTGGATTTGAATTGTTGAGTTTTTTTGATGTAGGAGATGAGTTAGAAACTTGCATTGTTGAGTATATGGAGAGTACGAAAGTACGATATTAGTTTTTGCAACGTTTGATCACCTTTAAAGCTTGATGTTTCTTGGTTCTGAATCCCCGGATTTCCAACATTTTCTTCGACTTTTTTCTTTCTTGCGTTTGCTTGCGGACAAGCAAAAGATAAGTTCGGGGGATTGATAGTTGAATATTTTTACATAGTTTTATTAAGTCACATTTTATTTAGTTTTACTTCACTTATGCATTTTAGTTAGCATTAATGCATCGATTTTTAGGAATTTTCACTTCATGACATGCGATCTAGGGACTTAGGATTTGTTTCCATGCATTCGCATCGCATTTTGTTTCTTTTCGTAGGGTCTTGTGTGTTGTGGGCACTTAAACAAACTAAGTACAGAAGCAACTCAAGAAGAGAAGTGAGAGTTCTTCGATCCTTACCAGCGGCCACTTGCAACCGGTCCCTTTGGCAGTTGGATTCGACGCCTGAAGCCTCGGTCATAGCACCACCTTCCAGCGTCACAATCCAGCGTGGTTACTTCCAAGGCCCCATCCCTCAACCAGCGGCTACTTCCAATCTGGTGTCCTCTGGCCGTTTTTGGATTCGACGTCTGAAGGCTTCGGACCAGGCCAACACCTTTCCAGCGGCCACATCAGCCGGGATTCACATGGGCCGATCTTCACCAAGCGGCCGTTTCACCGGCTACGCCTGATCCGCTGCCGGCAGACATAACCCAACTTTGCCGGTGTCAGTTAGCCGGGTTGTTCCGGGTTGAACCGGTCCGGGTTTGAACCGTCCGGGTCTGATGAACTAGTTTTCCTTAATTACAGGCAACTAGAGCTGGCCTTGTTCTTTTCTCTTCTTCTGAGTTCTAAACTAAAAACTTGTATGATTTTGAGTTTAATGCATCTTTCTTGGATTTTCTTCTAAATTATGGCTTAGTTTCTTCTTTAGCTTCATTTTCTATGGGTTTTAATGTTGGATTTAGTTAATACTTGTTGAGTTGCACTTTTGCATGTTCTTGATAAAATTCTGGATTTTCATGTTTAGTATTGTTTTCTCTTAGCTTGATATCATACTTGTTTCATTTTAAGCATGATTAATTCTTAGACTTTTTAATGTGTTTAAAGTGTAAAAAAATTATGGTTAGTGGTAGTCTTTAAGGAAATTCTTGGGTATGGTAGATTATGGTGTTCTGACTTTGTTCTTGTGTTATAGGAGCTAGATTCTTTGTATTCTTTACGATCAATTGGCTGTTCTTAATGTTAAAATAGCCTTGATCAGGTAGTTTGTACTTAGAAGTTTTGAACATTGAGTAAATGTGTTGTTAGAATTTTGGAATGAATTCAATTGAGTGCTTTTCATACCTTAGCCAATGGGAATTTGATGCTTTAAGATCGAATTGTGCTATTTTAGACTTGAGCTTAATGCTTCATTGTCTCTTGAATTACGAACGGGAGTTCTGATAATTGATAAGACATTTGCAAAGGGATCTTTACAACTTGGAGGGATTGAGTTTTCTTTAGAAGTGTTCTTAGGCTAAAAGAATGCATTTTGGTTTGAATGTTTGTATGTCTTGAACAAGTTAGGAATCATATCGAAGTCGATTACCTTACACATGATTCGTTTGTGTATTATTATTTTAAACCGAACATCGAATTTGCTCTTGTTTGATCACTTGAACCTTAACTTGGCATTGTTAGAAATTATGTCACTTATATTTCGTTATATTTTTGTTATGTCACGTTTTAGTTTATTTCATAATTGCTTTTAAGTTTACATCTTTAATTTTTATTTTAGTTCACTTAAGTATTACAAAACCAAGAACTTATCCGCTTAGATTAAACCAAGATTCGTAGTTTCGGTGTGTTATTCTTGTTTCCCTGTGGATCGATACCCTAAGTGCTATAACGATACACCATTATTGTGGTGTTAGCACATCGGGTTAATTGGTGTGCTAGAGCCTAAAAACTCTACTATCAGAATCATCAATAGGCACGGCTTCATCGATTCGCATCCTCGAGAGATGGTCTGTAACTCCATTCTCGACACCCTTTGTATATTTAACTTCAATGTCAAAGCCTTGGAGCAAAAGAACCCAACGGCATAGGCGAGAGTTGAGATCCTTGTTCTACAACAAATATTTGAGAGCAGCATGATCAGTGTGAACGGTCACCTTGCTCCCAATCAGATAGGAGCAAAATTTCTCAAAAGAGAAAACGATTGCGAGTAACTCCTTCTCTGTAGTGCTGTAGTTCTGTTGAGCATCATCTAACGTTTTGCTGACCATCATCTAACGTTCTGCTGACCATCATCTAACGTTCTGCTGAGCATCATCTAACGTTCTGCTGGCATAGTAAATAACATGGAGTTTCTTGTCCTTTCTCTGACCCAGAACTGATCCAACTACAAAGTCGCTCGCATCGTATATAATTTTGAAAGGGAGGTTCCAATATGGCGGTTAAACAACATGAGCACAAACCAATGCCTTCTTAATCTGCTCGAATGCGAAAAGACACTCGGGTGTGAAATTGAAAGCGATATCCTTACATAGAAGGGCGATTAGTGGGCGTGCTAGCATGGAGAAGTCCTTGATGAATCGTCGATAAAACCCGGCATGACCAAGGCAGCTTCGAATATCCTTCACAGATTTTGGCGGTTGAAGGCTCGTCATGACTTGAATCTTAGCTTTGTCAGCCTCGATCCCAGCCTTAGAAACCTTGTGCCCCAGAACAATGCCCTTCTGAACCATAAAATGACACTTCTCCCAGTTAAGGACCAGATGCTTCTCCTCACACCTCTGTAGTACCTTGCACAAGTTATCTAGAGCCTTTGAATAAAGATCTGTAAACTGAAAATTCATCCATGAACACCTCCATGAACTCCTCAAACATGTATGAGAAGATTGATATCATACACCTCTGGAAATTGGCTGGAGCGTTACATAATACAAATGACATTCTTCTGTAAGCGAATGTGCCATAAGGACATGTAAATGTCGTCTTTTCCTGATCATCCAGATGTATCGGGATCTGGAAGAAACCTGAGTACCCATCAAAAAAGCAGTAGTATGGGTGACTTGCTAACCTCTCCAGCATCTGATCGATGAATGGTAGTGAGAAGTGATCCTTCCTTGTAGCAGCATTCAGCTTCCTGTAGTCAATACACATCCAGTGTCCAGCGATCGTCCTTGTTGGGATCAGCTTGTCCTTCTCTATTTTCACCACAGTGATTCCTCCTTTCTTAGGTACCACATGAACTGGACTAACCCAAGAGCTGTTTGAGATGGCGTAGATGATCCCTACTTCTAGAAGTTTCATAATCTCCTTTTTGACCACTTCTTTCAGATTCGGGTTAAGCCTCCTCTGATGCTCGATCGAAGCTTTTGATTCGTCCTCCAGATGAATCCGATGCATGCACAGGTTCAGTGATATACCTGAAATGTCATCAAGAGAATAACCAAGAGCTTTGCGATACTTGCGTAGCAGTAAGGCGACTTCTGCGTTGTTCAAAGAAGAATTGACATTTATAGGATATGTGGAATTAGGACCAAGAAAAACATACCTTAGATTGGCTAGGAGTGGTTTATGTTCGATCTTAGGAGCTCTCTCCTAACTCCAGTAACCAAACGAATCAGTTTGCTAAGACGTAACGACCAACTCTTCAGGTGGAGGTGGGCGGTGTCGATCGATACTGTCAGTAGTATCGGTCGATACTCCTCGGCTGTTGTCAAGTACTCTGGCGTATCCAGCAACAACATCACTTGAGCGTACTTCAAAATCAGCTGAACAGACCAGCGCTCTCTCTAGCGGATTCTCAGAATGTATTCCCATGAAGTACTCGTCAGATATGTCACCAAAAGTGTCAACCAAGAACGTTTGCCCATCAATGGTTGGTTTTTTATTATCTTCTCCATGTTGAAAGTCATGACCAAATCACCGATGTTAAGAGATATCCTCACATTCTTACAATCGATCAGAGCTCTGGCTGCTACTAAAAAGAGCCTTCCAAGAATGAGTGGATCCTTTGGCTATGCGTCGTACTCCAAGACAATGAAATCAGTTTGGACTAAGCAGTCCCCGATCGTTATCGGAACATCTTTGAGTAATCCTTTGGGAAATTGAACTGAGCGATCAGCTAAAATCAGAGAAATTCTGGTAGGCGTGAAATCTATCATTCTCATTCGTTTAGCCGCAGAGTACACCATAAGGTTGACACTGGAGTCAAGACCGCAGAGAGACCGCTCGAATCTTTCTGTAAAAATTGTACAGTCCAACACAAAACTTCTTGGGTCTGGCAGCTTTCGTGGAATCTTGTTGAGCAGGATCGCACTGCACTCATGAGTAATCTTCATCACTCCCTCTTCTAGGTTCACATTGCTTGATACCATCCGCTTGATATATCTCCTGAGAGCTGGTGAAGTCATGATAGCATCAACAAAAGGAAGCTCAACAATCAACTTCTCTATCATTGCCTTACATCTTGCTTCTTCCACTTCCTTCTTGGTCTTGGTAGGAGGTCGAGGGAAAGGTATTTTGGGCATGTAGATTCTTCCTGTACTCACCGCGGTCTGTTTCTTCTCGAGTTCTGGGCGAGTGTCGATCGATGCATGTGGCTTTGAAACGTCCTTGGCAGATCCTTGGACAGGTATCGATCGATGTTGTCTGGTATCGGTCGATACTGGTGTGATTTCAAGAGTGCCATCGTCGTCATCTACAGCAAGATCAACGAAATCCTTTGCAGTATAGGTCTTTTTCACTCCTGGACTGACTTCGTTTCCATTCCTCAATGTGATAGCATGAACATGTTCCCTTGGATTCATTGTTTTTTTTGGAAGAAAACCATCTTGTCTAACTGCTTCAGCGGTCTGAGCAACTTGAGTTTCCAGCTTCTTCTGATGAATGTTAAGTGCTTCAATCTTTCCATTCAGATGGGTGTACAGGGCGCCCATCTTTCCGTTGAAGTCATCAGTCATCTTTTGCTGCCCCTCAAGAATTTGTTCAAGCATGGATTCAACCTTGCTCTCCTGAGTCTTGGGTGGCGGGGTTTGGTAAGATGAATTCTCGTAAGTGAGAGTGTATCCGCTGTTCTGCACCGGTTTCTGGGCAAAGGAGTTTGCTCCGAAACTTGAGGGCTTGAAATCAGATTTGAATCCTCCTCGTTGAGAATTGTTGGTGAAACCTCGGTTGTTGTTGAACTAATACGGTTGATTCTGAAAACATTACCACCAATGTAGTTAACGTCCTCTGCTCCCTTATCTATATTCTCGACCTCTTCAGCAAAGTGTACATCCTTCTCCTGCTTGCCTATCAACAAGTTGTGCACTGAATCCAGCTTTGCGTGCACCTCCGCAATCTGCGATCCATCAATGGTCCCATTCTACTTCTTCCACTCGTAATCTGCATTCTTGGTACTATTGCTAGACGCCAAGTTCTCAATCAGCACATAAGCATCCTCGGGATATCTCTTGTTAAAATTACCATTTCTCGCAGCATCCAGAGCCACCTGATATCTCCAATCGATCCCTCAGAAGAAAATATGCAGCAATTGAACCTGTGTGAACCCGTGATGCAGACAATCTCTCTGATAAGATCTGAATCTCACCCAAACAGCCTTAAACGCCTCTGTTGCTCCCTTAGAAAACTGGGAAATCTTGTTCCTCAACTCCTCGGATCTCGCATCGTCGTAGAAGCTGTTCAGAAATGCGTTCTTCGTCTCTTCCCAGATGCTCAAAGATCCAGGAGGTAACTGCTTCAGCCAGTAAGCTGCATCCCCACCAAAAGAGTATGGAAAAAACTTATTGAAAATGAACTCATTGGGCACTCCATTGTACTTGATGCTAGTGACCAAATCCTTGAACCTCTCGATGTGATCCATGGGATGCTCGTGAGAAAGACCGTGAAAAGGGTGCTGACCCACAAGAGTGTAGTATGCAAGTTTTAGCTCAAAGACAAATTGCAGACCGATTGACATAGAACTGATCGGGTCTGTTGTACTCTCCAAGCGTCCTTGCGCGATTAATCAAAGCATTTCCAGCATTCCCGCGTACAGCACGTGGAACAGCCTCGTTGGCTACTGGTGTAGGGATAACGACGTTCCCCTCTGCATCAAGCCGCTGTCCTTGCTCATTACACAGATGACCTTCCTGATCTCTCAAAACTCCAGCCTCATTGCGAGCGAGCACAATTGGATTGTTCATCTCTGCTTGCTTCTTTTGCTTACTGGCTCTGCGCTCCAATTCAGCTAGTTACTTGTTGGACAGATTAGTCAACTGCGTGTTCTTGTTCCTTCTGGTTTCACGATTAGGCATACACCTGAAACACAAAAGTTAAAGCATGTAAGTAATAGGGATTATGACGAGTATCGACCGATACCATATGGGTGTCGATCGATGCTCGACGAACTTAGTCGAAATTCTAAGCTAAAATCTAATGGCGAAATTAGAGTCCCCGGCAACGGCGCCAAAATTTGATATGCTCAAATATAATACCCCAAAAGTACTAAAGCAGTAGCTGCAGTATATTAGAGGTCGAACCACAAAGACTCAAGATATCACTCAATAGAACAAAATCAATGTAATTTAAAAACAACAAAACCATTAAAAGTAGTTTGTAAGATCAATGGAGGAAAACGTTAAGCCTAGGAAAATTCGCCGGTAAATCAGAATTGCAGATCAAACAGATTGTCAGAAATATATTAAGCACCGTTCTTGAACTTGAAACACGAATATAAAACCAACCAACTTTTGCTGCGAAGATTATCTATGTCTAAACCTAGAATTCCAAATTTCTTTGCAAATCCAATGAATTCAAACAAGTATTGATGATCAGGCTCAATTGTTCACAAAATCCTAAACCAAATTTCTTTGCGAATAGATTTTTTGCTCACTTAACACTGGTTCAGGAAATCAATCACACTTTCGTGCCAATTAATCAACCTAATATCAGATTCTAGGTCGCGAAACTAGAATAAGCAATAATCACAAGTCTAGATGAAGAACTCTATGGAGTTTTCCTAACAATTCAGTTCAATCTAACAAATCATCAAACACTTTTGAATAACCCTATACCTAACAAGGAATCTACTCAGACATGGTGAATGGAGTAAACAATATGAATAAAATGGATTGCATTAAAGAAATAGAGTAAAGAGTACAAAGAGGGTTCCCAATCTTCTCCCAAAACTCTGCTACAAAATCTCTATCTCCCGGGTATATCTGTATAAGTGACTGAAAAACCTAATTATATCATCAAACACGTTTTGGGCTTAATTGTAAATAATAAAGTCTTCTGGGCCAAAGAGCAGATTCTTCAAACTTGTAGAGAGTCGCGTTCACTTCCTTGGACGTCGGTATCGACCGATACTATAAGTGGTATCGATCGAAAGAGAAGCAGCGAGTCACGTTTCTTCCAAGTGTCAGTATCGATCGACACTAGGTGGTGTCGGTCGATACACATGCTTCATATCGGCTCCCAAACTCCTTGATCCATCAGCTCCAAAATGCTCCAGAAAACTTCAATAAGTCCAACTCAGCTCCAAACGTACCTAAATCCTGAAAAGACTCCAAAAATACTAGAAAGACTCAATAAAAAAGACTTATATCATAGTTAAAACTGGGTAAAAACCATGATATATCAGAAGTTTGATTCCGTAACATGCCATATGAAACATGGATCAAAGTTAGTTTTTCTTCTTCTATAAAAAAGTGTTTGTGGTTGAATTAATATAAATCTAGATGATCTTGAGAATTAGATTTCATAATAGAAATCATAAAAATTTAGATTTATATTTGGTATAAAAGCAAACTAGATTTGTTAATTCTCCATATCTGATCGTATGACACCATGAAAGCAAGTATTAAAGGTTTTATATAGTCTCTGGAATTTTGCTGTGCAATTATACTCGTATGCATTCATGATCGTAAAAATAATTTAATTATGAGGCACATAAAAGAACGATTGTATTCTGTGAATGAATTGTCGTCAAAATTGCATATAATAATATTAGTGTGATTCTACACATACACGTACGGTTGGTTCATGAAAAAAAGAAATGTTTGCATGATGAGATATTCGTCCATAATGATTCACGTAGAATCATGTTCAGAATTGTTAGATTCTGATTTTTGTTATGTGACAGTTATTTATGAAAGTCACAATTAAAAATATAGTGAATAAATAGTAGTGCCGTTTAATAAAATGGCTTCTTAGAAATCATTTGTTTCATAATGGAACCTGGGTTTTATCGAGAATTATGCTTATGGTTTAAGGCATGAACTGTTTTCATTTGATATGTTGTGACGTTATACGGTTAGTGGTAGTTTATTTTGCATTGAGATAATATCAAATCAATTACGAACACCTTTAACGGTGCCGTAAAGTCACAAGCAAAAGAATTATAGCATATTTGATTTTCTTTGTTAAAATGCTTCCGCTACATTTTATAAAGAGAATTTATTATATTATGAAATATTAACACAATATAATAGAAATTGTACCTATTAAATTTTTATTGTTTTTATTGTATATAATTTGTTAGTTACCAAAGTGGTCTTATTCTATTATATGTAGACATTAAAAAATAAAAGATTTATTAATTAATCATGATTAAAGAGATGCTAAAATGACATAAAAGTTTTGATTGATCAATTAAATTATTATCTATATTTTTGGAGATCACCCAAAGGTGGATCTTTGAATATAGTTAATAATACTAAAAAGATTAATCATTTCTACTATAATCTATAATATGTCTACCCAAAGGTAACATGTTTATTTGATTTATGTGTGTGATTTGATTAGTTGTAAAAGTATTAAAAAAAATTAGCATAGTTGAAAGTGTTTGTTTTTAAGTATTGTCCAAATGTTGCTTAAATACATGCTTTAAGTTAGGCCTCTAGAATCTGTATAAAAGTTTCAAATCACTAATAGGTAAGCATGTTTAAATGCTTGCAGCTTGATCAAATTTGTATGCATCCGCTAACTCTATTGTAAAGTTCAATGGGCTGAATTATGGAGAATGGTCAGAACAGATCCGGTTTACGGTGGGTGTAATGGCTTTGGACCTTGCAATACTAACAGATGAGGAACCTTCAGCCATAACAGAAGGTAGCTCCGAAACTGAAAAGTCTCGTTATGAGACTTGGGAGCGATTTAACAAACTGAGTTTGAACCTCATGAGGATGACCATGGCCGAAAGTGTTAGGCCATCTATGCATATGCCTAAGACAGAGAAAGCAAGGGAATTCATACTGAAAATTAAAGAGTTCACAATCGGATTTGGCTGACAAGTTGATTGTAGGAAGCCTCATGAATGAGCTTACTACGAAAAAAGTTTGACTGGTCTCAGCCAATTCATGATCATGTGACCCACATGTCGAACTTGGAAGCAATGTTATCAACCTTTGGGATGGAAGTTCACGAGCATTTCTTGGTCTAATTGATTATGAACTCCCTACTTTTTGAGTTTAACCAGTTCTAGGTGAATTACAACACAATTAAAGATAAATGGATCTTTAAATAATTAAAGGCTATGATGGTTCAAGAGGAAGGGAGAATAAAGAAAATGAAGGATCACATTGCTAATCTAGTGGGTTTCGGAAGTGCTAGTAGCAGTAAGGAAAAACCAAGTAGAAAGGATAAGATGAAGGATAAAACTTTCATGAAAGCGCCCAAAATTCAAGTCCATAAGGAAAGAAAGTGTTTCTTTTGCAAGAAAATAGGACACTTCAAGAAAGATTTTCCAAAAAGAAAAGCTTGGTTCGATAAGAAAGGTACGCAACATGTTTATGTTTGCTCTGAATTGAATCTTATCGAAGTGCCTAGAAACACATGGTGGTTAGATACTGGTGCTACTACTCATGTTTCTCATATTAAACAGAGATTCAGTTCTATCAGCCCATAAGAGGAGCTGAACAATATTTGTACATGGGAAACAGAATGATGGCACGAATTGAAGGCATTGGGACTTATAAGTTTATCTTAGACACTGGTTGTCATATAGATCTTGAAGAGTGTCTCTATGTATCCGAGTGTGCTAGAAATCTTGAGTCCGTAAGTAGATTGGACAATTTAGGTTTTGATTTTAGGATTGGACATGGTGTTTTCTCTTTGTACCGAAATGATTACCTTTATGGAATTAGTACTTTGTTTGATTCACTTTATCAGTTCAATCTTGATTCAAAATTTTATGAATCCTTGTTTAGTATTCAAAGTCAAGGCATTAAACGCAGTAATCAAAATTCATCTTTCTTGTGGCATCAAAGATTATGTCACATTTCCAAAGAAAGGATTATGAGGTTGGTAAAGAATGAACTCTTCCTCAGTTGGATTTTAGTTTAGATGTGTGTATAGACCTACGTAGCACGAAATCGTCCATGACACGTTGATTCTAGCTTCCGAATTAGAAACGGAAGCAGAATCGCCTCGGAATCGCATTTCCTAAGATGAGCCTTTTGGAACCGTCGTGGAGGCACCTGATTCCGACTTGGAAGCGTGGTGGAACTAGATTGGAATCGTCGACTGAATTTTTATATGGCTTAGATAAGTGATAATAAAGGTAATTGGACTTTAATTGTTTTATGATGGCCCATAATTTATAGTCCAGTTTATCAAACGTTTTAATTTAAAACTTAATTAACAAACAAAGGGAATAGGAGATCAAAGGTTTGCTTTCACCCTTTCACCATTGTCGACGTCTCCGTAAGCTCTAATTTTGTTTCACCAGCTCTTAAGCTACATAGACTAGAAGAAATCAAAGATAATTATAATTCACAATCTGTGATGTTCGTAAACTTATCAAGATTACTCAGATAATATTTCTCCATAATCGTAGATTCGTAATCTCTTTCAAATAGTTCAAAAACTTTGTTCTTAAATCAATATTGCTCTGTTTGTAATTATATATTTTGACTTGAACACAGGTCTGTTTAAATCAATATTGCTTTGTTTTAGATTTATTATTATATTTGTGCTTTCTACCTATTTAGCTTTCTAGATAATATATAATACTTAATTTAATTTACAAAGTTGTTTATAATTTAAGATTTATTTTAATGTATATAAGTTAACAAAACATTTTTTTTTCAGAAATGTAATGGCTTCTAATGTGTCTCAAAATCCTCCAAATAGTGATGAATCGTCTAATATAGACGATAAAGCGCCTTTGTGGATGTATGTGGAAAAGATTGAAAAACTGGCTAGAGGAGGATCATGGAGGTTTGAATGCAAATTTTGCAAGAATTCGTATGTTGGATCTCATACTAGAGTCATGACTCTTTATTACAAGAGGGAATTAAAGGAATTAAAGGATGCTTGAAGCTTACTCCTCAACAAAGAGCTCACATGAAAAAATTAGTGGATGATTGCAAGGAGAGGATAAAACGTGCACCTCCTAAAACAGTTCCATTGCCTTCATCATCAAGGAAACCCTCTAGTTCTTCTCTCGATTATGATATGAGCTATAAATTTCTTAATGCAAGTGAGTCTGATCGAAAAAAGAGAAAGGGAATGGGTCCTTTAGAGAAAGCATTTAAGAATGAAGCTAGGGAGCAATGTGATGGTGAGGTAGTTAGAATGTTCTACACAGGTGGTTCGTCTTTTAACCTTGCAAGAAATCCTCATTACCACAACTCATACAAGCGTGCATCAGAGATTTCTGGATATGTTCCACCTGGATATAATTCATTGAGAACTACACTTCTTCAAAAGGAAAGAAAGAACATTGACATGCATTTGCAGCCTTTGAAGAACACGTGGAAACAAAAAGGAGTTAGCCTTTGAAGATCCACAACGAAGACCGATATTTAACTTGATTGCTGCAAATGAGAGTGGTCCAATGATGCTAAGGGCGATCAATAGTCAAGGTGAAACAAAAAGTGGTGAGATGATTGCAGTGCTAATCATAGATTGCATAAAAGAGGTCGGGCATGAGAATGTGGTTCCACCGACAATGCTTCGAACTGTGTAAAAGCTGGTGCACTTATTTCAGCCAAGTTTCCTACTATCTTTTGGACACCATGTGTGGTTCATACCTTGAACCTTGCTTTGAAGAACATATGTGCACCATCACGAAGCACAAGAAACAATGAAGATGTTTATGAAGCTTGTTATTGGATTAAGTCTATTAGTGAGGATGTGACTTGGATCAAGAATTTTATTATGAACCATGGAATGAGGCTTGTAATGTTCACCGAGCATCGTGGTCTTAAACTCCTTACAACTGCTTCTGCAAGGTTTGTAATTTAATTTGTTAAGTTAAATCTTACTTATATTCTTAAATGTCAAATTTAAGATCATTAAGTTTTAATTTCACATGTTTGCCTCTATAGTTTTGATGTTGAAGAGATTCAAAAAAATAAAACTTAGGTTGAGACAAATAGTGATTAGTCCTAAATGGGATGATTATAAAGAAGATGGTGTGAAGAGAGCATCTATAGTGACGAAAAATGCTACTAGATGAGATGTTTTGGGATGAGCTTGAATATGCTTTATCTTTCACTTTCCCATCTATAGCGTGATTAAAGCCGCTGATACTGATAGGCCTTCTCTTCATCTAGTTTATGAATTGTGGGAAAGTATGATTCAGGATGTGAAGAATGCTATCTTTAAAAAAGAAAGAAAACAACTCGATGATGACTCAGTCTTTTGGAATGCTATTCATTCTGTTTTGACATCTCGTTGGAGCAAGAGTAAAACTCCTCTTCATTGTATGGCACACTCTTTAAATCCCAAGTAAGTTACTTGATTTATCATGAGTGTTTATTTGTTTTTTATGGCTTTTGTGTGTTTAATTATCATATTCTTGTATCTTTTTGTTGAATACATATATTATAGTTCAGAGTGGCTTGGAGAAGACAACAATAAAAAAGCTCCACATCAAGATTTTAGAGATTACTAGAGAAAGAAAAAATTGCATCATCAAGTATTTTCCAAGTCAAGATGAAAGGAGAGAGGTTAATGTTGAATATTCTAATTTCTCTTTATGCTTGGAAGATTTTGGTAGTGTCGATGCGATTCATGATAGGTTTATCCTAGAACCTTTAGATGGTGGGCAATTCATGGATCTTCAGCCCCAAAGCTCCAAGTCTTAGCATTTAAGTTTCTTGGACAACTGTCTTCATCCTCATGTTGCGAAAGGAATTGGAGTACTTACAACTTCATACATTCTGCAATTAGAAACAAGATTGTTCCACAAAGAGCTGAAGATTTGGTATTTGTGCACACTAACCTTCGTCTTTTACCTAGAAAAAGCTCTAGTTATAAAGAATGTCCTAATCACATGTGGGATGTTGGAGGTGACCAAAATGATTCTTTAGATGAGATTAATCTAGGGAGACTTGAGTTTGAGGATCTTTCTCTTGATGAACCAGAGTTGGAGGCGATTATCTTTGACAAAGTTGATGAAAATGAGAATGATGACGATGGTATCAACTTGTGACTTCAGATGTTACTTTTTTATTTTCAAATGATTCACTTTATTTAAATTAAGTATGGTATTTTGTTGCTTAAAACATTTATTTTAATATGATTTTATATTAGATAATATATATCCACGCTTCCAACACATACCCGCTTCATAATTTTTTACAAATATTCGCTTCTCTGCTTCCAGACACTTCCGCTTCCAATTCCATGCAGTTTAGGTATAGACTGCATTAAAGAAAAGCAGACTAAACACATTGTAAAGAAACCAGCCACAAGAAGTTACTCAACTTCTTGAGTTAATACACACTGATATATATGGCCCATTCGATGCTCTGTTAAATAAATAGAAAAGTAAAGATAGTGAGATCTGATATAGATGGTGAGTTTTATGGAAAATTCACTGAAAGTGGACAGTATCCTGGTCCATTTGCAAAGCTACTTAAAAGTAGAGGTATTTGTGCACAATATACAATGCTTGGTACACCTCAACAGAATAGTGTAGCTGAAAGGCGTAATCGTACATTAATGGATATGGTTAAGAGTATGTTAAGTAATTCTTCTTTACCCCTTTCGTTGTGGATATATGCGTTAAAGACTGCAACGTATGTGTTAAACCAGGTTCCTTGTAAGATAGTTCCTAAGACTCCTTATAAATTGTTAACGGGAAGGAAACCTAGTTTAAAACATTTACGTGTCTAGGGATGTCCAGCAGAAATAAAGCCATATAACCCACATGAAAAGAAACTTGATTTTAGGATTATCAGTGGATTCTTCATTGGCTATCTTGATAAATCAAAGGGGTATGTATTTTATTGTCCTAACCATAGTACAAGAATAGTTGAAATGGGGAATGCTAGGTTCATTGAAAATAGTCAAACTAGTGGGAGTGGTGAACCAAGAAAGGTGGACATTCAAGAAGTTCAAGTTGAAGTTTCTTCACTTGTAGTTCCACCTAAGGTCGTTGTTCCTAATGTTTCAGTACAGACTAATGACACAATAGAAAAACATAATGATGAACCAATTCTACTAGATGAAAGTACAATGAATGAACCTGTCACTATTCAAGAAGAGGAAAGTGTACCACAAGAACCATTAAGGCGATCTGTAAGGGAAAGAAGATCTGCCATTGGGAATGATTATGTGGTTTACGCTGTTGAAAGTGAATGTGACATAAGACTTGATGAAGACCCGAACATATTCCAAAAAGCCATGAAAAGTGACGATTCCGAAAAGTGGTTAATTGCCACTGAAGAAGAAATAAAATCTATGGGTGATAATAATGTTTGGGACTTAGTAGAGTTGCCTAACGGTTTCAAGACCATTGGTTCTAAATGGGTCTTTAAGACTAAACGCGACTCAAAAGGTAACATTGAAAGATATAAGGCTCGCCTTATCGTAAAGGTTTCACCCAAAAAGATGGCATTGACTATAAAGAGACTTTCTCTCCATTTTCAAAGAAAGATTCTCTTAGAATTGTTTTGGGTTTGATGGCTCATTATGATTTAGAGCTTCACCAAATAGATGTGAAAACCGCCTTTCTGAATGGAGAGATTGAGGAAAAAGTATATAATGACCAACCTGAAGGGTTTGTGTCCACAGGAACTGAACATTTGGTATGTAAGCTGAAAAAGTCAATATATGGACTAAAACAAGCTTCCAGACAATGATATTTGATATATAATGATACCATTACGTCATATGTGTTTGTAGAGGTCATCGTTGATCGATGCATCTACATAAAGATCAGTGGAGCAAGTTTGTGATTTTAGTCTTATATGTTGATGATATTTTGCTTGCTGCTAATGACATGGGTATGCTACATGATATGAAGAGATATCTCTCTAAGAACTTTGACATGAAAGATATGGGTGAGGCATCTTATGTGATTGGAATAGAGATTATTCGAGATAGATCACAAGGATTGTTAAGTTTGTCTGAGAAAGGATATATCAATAAGATCTTAGAGAGATATAGAATGGATGAATGCTCTATCGGAAAAATTCCAATTTAGAAAGGGGACAAGTTCAGTAAAATGCAATATTTAAAAAATGAATTGGAGCGCAAGAAAATGGAAAGAATTCCCTATGCATCAGTTGTTGGGAGTTTGAACTATGTTCAAACATGTACTCGACTAGATATCAGCTTTGCTGTTGGTATGTTGAGTTGATATCAAAGTAATCCCGGAATGGACCACTAGAAAGCTGCAAAGAAGGTTCTCAGGTACTTGCAAGGCACCAAAGAGCTCATGCTTACATACAAAAGATCCGTAACCTAGAGGTTATTGGATATTAAGATTCAGATTATGTTGGATGCGTTGATAGTAGAAAATCAACGTTTGGCTATTTGTTCCTGTTAGCTGGGGGAGCAATATCATGGAAAAGTGGAAAGCAGTCTGTCATTGCTACTTCCACTACGGAGGCCGAATTTGTGGCATGCTTTGAGGCCATAATTCATGCATTGTGGCTGCAAAATTTTATCTCAGGGCTTCAGATTAACGACACATGTCTTCTTTTCAAAGAATGACAAGTACTCAAAGGGTGTTAAGCACATGGAGTTAAAGTACTTGTCTGTCAAAGAAAAAGTACAGAAACGTAGAGTGTCATTTGAGCATATTAGAACGGATATGACGGTAGCGGATCCGTTAACTAAAGGTCTACCACCCAAGACGTATGGGTATTATAGACAAAGCCTTACTATTTTAGATGTAGTCTGCTCATTAGGTGTGTGACACGATGAATTCACTTAAATTATCGTTTCTGGTTTATTAAAGATGTTATCATTAAAGTATGTGTACACATTTATGATGTATAGATAACATAATTATTTTTTGAGAATTAAAGTTCTTCTCAATATTAAAGACCACCATAGAATTGGAACTATTTGTGATACATGGAAGGAATCATGTCGCTTAATGACTTGTGCCCGCCATGATTCGATCGGTTCTGATTTTACTATGGTAATTTAAGATCAAATGAACTTGATATAAAAGCGAGCATTAAAGTTATTAAACCATTAAGTTGACACAAAGGCCAAGTGGGAGAATATAAGAATATTTTATATTCTATGTGGCCTATGTATCTTTCGGTTTAATTATAAAATTCAAGTTCATATTAATTTTATGGATTCTAATATTAAAGACGATACCGTGATGGATCAATTTTGATTAGTGAACTAGAATTTGGGTGTATTGATAACCCTCTTTTCTTACCATATTATATTTATGAACATTCTTCATTAATGATCACATATATATGTGTGTAAGTAAAGGGATGTGAGTGTTGGCAAAACAATGTGTTTTTTCATGATATCTCTAATAGTATATATTAGAAATAATTAAATAAGAGATATGAAAGAAAAAAAAACTTGTAACAAAACAAAAGTCACTTAAAGAATGATTTGATTCTTGTCCAACAAATAATCAATTAAGGAGAAAGGTTAAAAGAAGAAGAAATCAATCGAAGTTTGATTCCATAACAAGCCATATCAAGCATGGATCAAAGTTAGTCTTTCTTCTTTTATAAGAAAGTGTTTGTGGTTGAATTAATATAATTCTAAATGATCTTTGGAATTAGATTTCATAATAGAAATAAAAAAAATTTAGATTTATAACTACAACTCAATTAACTTTTTTTTTTCCGGTCAACAACATAATGTTATGCATAGTTTGAACCTATCGGATGACTTAGCGACGACACTAGACAAACAATAAACTGATTAATCGAAAATTTACTAAAGTTACATATACAATTTATTGAAACTAAGTAACTATATTTTGGATTTCAAAAAAATTATATCTTCTATATGTTTATATATGATGTTATTTTATGAACTGTTTTACATTTTCCTATTGAGTTATGGAATGTTCCCAGTAAGTTTTTAATTAGAAATAATTACAATGACTAGAGGCATTTGATATTTTCTAAAACTGAAAAATATATTATTTTTGTACATAACAAAGTTGACCCTATACACGTAACTAAATTATAGTTATGCTGAAAATTCATAGTTGATTAAAATGAAAATTACTGACCAAATTTCTTACAATAAATAGGAGATTTTAACTTAGGAATCCTAGCCACCGAAAGAAAAAAATGTTTGATCCTTCCGTTTTGGTCACTCTGACAGTGATTGGATCGTACCTCTATGTCTAGGTGACTTAGATCCGTAATCAGATTCAGGAATTCATAAAATTCTCGTCTAAAGACTTAACTCTTTCATCTTGAAGATGTAGACCTTAAGGTACATATATATAGACTCAGATTAGGGAGAGTCTTTACTATATACAACTGTTCTGAAGTCGTTCATGTTTCTGCTGTGGTTGTACAGCGATGGATCTTTCTTAATACTTTATCTCTGAAGTTCAGGAAGATCATGTTTCTTGTCTTCTAACATAGATCGAGTCTTGCAGCTTCGTCATGAACTCGTTTCTTCTTCTTTACCGGATCTGATTCTTTGTTTTCAGTCATCGTCAGAGGAGTGTAGTCGACTAACACATCCTTTAAACCTACGCTCAGGTGAGCGTACATCCGTGTTTTCCACAGTGAGAAATATCCAGATCTATCAAATTTTGAACACCACCTAAGCGCGACAACTAATCTCCAACCTTAATTTTCCGTAGCCGAGCCCAGTTCTGATACCAATTTGTGAAACCTAATCTTATATTTGATTAATTCCATTAACGAACCATAATTCCATTAATGACCTAAACTCAATCTTGTATCTTCACATAAAATCAAAGCATTTCCTATTCAAAAACATGATGAATATTCTATGAAAGGTGTGGTTGAGGTGATGGATGAGTTTGCAAAGCGATCTGGTTAACGAACAAGTATGGAGAAGTCAACAATTTTTAGCAGGGATCTCAAGTATGGTTCAGCAATCTATTGATAACTGATATATCATGGTTTTTACCCGTTTTTAGCCATGATATAAGTCCTTTTTGTTGAGTCTTTTCTATAGTTTTAGAGTCTTTCAGGTTCTTTTCAAGTTATAGGCGCGTATGGAGCCAATTGGAGGATTTGGGGAGCTTTTGAAGCAATCTGAAGTTCAAGCCGTTCGGGAACAAGCTCAGCATCGATCGACACTAAGAAGCATCGATCGACACCATTCGTTTGGAAGAACCACAACCAAAGAACCTGGCATCGATCGATACCACTTACAGCATCGGTCGATGCCAGTGACCGGAACGCCAACAAACCCAAGATTATCCAGAAGTTTTCCTTATTTTTTGAGATAACTCCAAACCGTTTTGATGAGCTATTTAATTAGGTTTTACAGCCTCCAGAAGAACACCTTGTGATTTCTGGAGATAGAGTTTTCTGCAATTGAGTCTTTTGGAGAAGAACTCTTGAACCTCTTTGTATTCTTACTCTATTTCATTGTTTTATATGATATCTATTCTATTCATGATGTTTATTGCTTTCAGCATGTCTGAGTAGATTCCCTGTTAGGATTAGGGTTACTTAAAAGTATTTGATGAATTATTAGATCTGGGTTAATTGTTAGGGAATAATCTATAGAGCTTTTCACCTAGACTTGAGATTAATTCTGATTTTAGCCTCGCGAACTAAAATCTGATTTTAGGTTGTTTGATTAGCACGAAAGTGTGATTGATTGCCTGATCTAGTGTTTGGTGAGCAAAAGCCCTATTCGCAAAGAAATTTGGTTTAGGGATTTTGTGAACAATTGAACTTGAACTTTAATGCTTGTTTAAATTGATAGAATTTGCAAAGAAATTTGGAATTCTAGGTTTAGACATAGATAGTTTTCGCAACGACAGTTGGTTTACTTTACATCTGTGATTCAAGTTTGAAAGCGGAGCTTAATTTATTCTTGACAATTGATTTGATTTGATAATTCTGATTTGGCCCTACAAGTTTTCCCCTAAGCCTAGCGTTTTCCTCCACTGATTTACTTCCTTGATTTATTTATTTTGTTATTCTTAATTACATCTATTCTGCTTAGCTTAATTCATATTTCTGAATCTATTGAGTGTCATCTTGAGTCCTTGTGGATTGACCCCTAAGAATACTAATAGCGACTGCTTAGATACTTTAAGGTATTAGATTTGAGCATATCAAATTTTTGGCGCCGTTGCCGGGGACTCTAATTTCACCATTAGATTTCGGTTTTAGAATTTCGACTAAGTGTTGAGCATCGATCGATACCCCTTAGTATCGATCGCTACTCGTTGTTACTTTCGTCACTTACGCGTTTTGCCTTTGTGTTTCAGGTGTAATGCAGCATCGAGAGACCAGAGGAAGCAAGAACAAGCAGTTGATCAACCTATCTAACGAAGAACTAGCTGAATTAGAGCGTACAATCAGAAAGCAAAAGAAACAAGCAGAGATGAATCACCCGATTGTGCTTGCTCGTGATGAGGCTGGGGTTTTGAGAGATCAGGAGGGTCAACATGTTGACGCGCAAGGGACGAGAATTGATGCAGAAGGTAACGTTATTGCCCTGCACCGGTTGCTAATATGGTTATCCCACCAGCTGTGCGTGGGAATGTTGGGAATGCTCAGGGTAATCGCGCCAGAACGTTTGGGGAGTAACACAAGACCAGATCAGTTCTATGCAAACCGATCTGCCATCCGTTTCATGGTCTTTCTCATGAGCATCCCATGGATCATATCGAGAGGTTCGAGAACTTGGTCACCAAGTATCAAAATACAATGGAGTGTCCAATGACTTCCTCTTTTGTAAGCTCTTCCCCTACTCTCTTAGTGGAGATGCAGCTTACTAGCTAAAGCAGTTGCCTCCTGGTTCTCTGACCACTTGGGAGAGACCAAGACTGCTTTTCTGAATAACTTCTATGATGATGCGAGATCAAGAGGAGCTCAGGAACAAGATCTCCCAGTTTTCTCAGGGAGCGACTGAGGCATTCAAGGCCGCCTGGGTTCGATTTCGATCTATCAGAGGACTGCCCTCACCATGGTTTCTCCGCAGTTCAGTTGTTGGGTTCTTCTTCAGAGGATCGATTGGAGGTATCAGATGGCTTTGGACGCTGCAAGCAACGGTAATTTCAACACCAGGTATCCCGAGGACGCTTATGTGTGATTGAGAATCTGGCATCTAGCAACAGCACTAAGAATGCTTGATTTTGAGAGGAAGACAGCAGAATGGTAGTGCTGATGGTTTACAGATAGCTGAGGTACATGCGAAGCTGGATTCAGTTCACAGTCTGTTGTTGGGTAAGCAGCAGAAGGCAGTGCACTTTGCTGAGGAATTGAGAAACATCGAAGAGGGGAAGCAGAGGATGTCAACTACATAGGTGGTAATGGTATCAGAATTCATACAACCGCGGCTTCACTAACAACTCTTAGAGAGGTGGATTCAAACCTGATTTCAAAGACTGCGAATTTCGGATCTCAGAAGCCATTTCAGAACAGTGGGTACACTCGGAACTTATGAGAATTCGTCCTATCAGATACCACCTCCAAGACTCAGGAAAGAAAGTTGAGACTATGCTTGAACAGATTCTTGAGGGGCAGCAGAAAGATGACCGTTGACTTCAACGGGAAGATGGACGCTTATACACTGATCTGAATGGGAAATTGAGGCTTTGAACATCCATCATAAGAAGTTGGAAACCCAGATTGCTCAGACGTCAGAAACTGCAGAACTGTGAAGAGACAGGATAGTTTCCTACCAGGAAAGAACAGTGAATCGAGGGAACATGTTTCACGCTATCACGCTGAGAAGTGGAAGAGAGGTTGCTCCAAGGCATAAGAAGGATACTCCACCTCAGCAACTCGTCGATCTCGCTGGAGACAACGATGACGACGATCAGTTTGTTAACAATTCGCCAGCATCGATCGATACTCATCTAGTATCAATCGATAACCCCCCCTCCACGATCGTCCACCGACACAGATTTTCTATAGGAACGGATGAAAAACCGAAGGCATCGATCGATACTCCCCCAATATCGATCGATACCCTCCTAAGGTCGACCAGAAAGCAGACAACAGGTCATGTCGGCAGAGTTTTATGTACCGAAGGTTCCTTTTCCTCGACCCCTCTGCTAATGTCGAAGAAAAACGAGAAGACGCTAATTCAGAGCGATGCTAAGAGAAGATAGTGGCGAGAACTCCCGTTCGTCAATGCCCTCAAGACTGCACCAGCTTCAGAAGTACATCAAGAGGATGGTTTCTAGTAATGTGAACCTTGAGGAGGGAGTACTGAGAGTCACGCCATTAAAATGCATGGCGAATCCTTTCAACAAGATTCCAGAGAAGTTACCAAAGACCTGGTAGCTTTATCTTGGACTGCACAAATCTTCACAGAGAGGTTTGAACGTTCTTTTTGCGATCTTGTTCGAGCGTTGAACCTTATGCCATACTCAGTGGCTAAGAGAATGGGGATGAACAGACTCAACACCGAAAAGGATCTCCTTGATCCTTGGCTGATCGAGTCATCCGATTCCTGAAGGTTTACTTGATTGATGCGCCGATCACCATTGGAATTGTTTGTGTCCCAACCCGATTCATCGTCCTTGAGTATGATGCTGAGCGCACGTGATCACTGATATTGGCAGACGTTCTGTGGCCTACACTGGAGCCCTAATTGACTGGCAAGAATGGGCGGATATCTCTGCAACATTGGTGATCTGGTCATGACGTTCAATATGTAAAAAAGAAAATGAAATTGAAAAGAAACAAACCAAATTGTGTCATACTTTCTTCAATTGACACCTTCTCAGTGACCTCTCCGATTAGTAATTTCCCTGAGATTGCATCCCTGAGATACCGCCTTGAGAGAGCTTGGTTTGTCTCGGCTGAGACAGCAGACAGAGACAGTTCCCAACAGAAGTTGCTTGCTGCTATGCGGACGATCCTTGACAGCCAAGCTGAGTGCATCCGATCGAATACAACAGGACAGGTATCGATCGATACAAACCCCTTCACCAAGAAGAGCTGCAAGT
>SMJT01000145.1:24514-49819 GCA_004349715.1 Crucihimalaya himalaica
CCTTGGTATGCCGACATCGCCAATTACCTTGCTGCTGATCTAGAACCAAAGCACCTAAAGAAGTATGTGAAGAAGAAGTTCATGAGAGATGTCAGACGCTACTTCTGGGATGAGCCATATTTGTACAAGCACTGTTCTGATGGGATTTACAGAAGGTGTATAGCTGAGTCTGAAGTGCCAGAGATCCTTTTTCACATTCAAGACGGTCTCTAAGGTTCTGCAAGCTGGTTTCTGGTGGCCCACGATGTTTAAGGATGCTCACGCTTTCATCTCCCGCTGTGATGTGTGTCAGAGACGAGGGAAGATCAGCAAGCGTCATGAGATGCCACAGAACTTCATCCTGGAGGTTGAGGTTTTTGATTGCTGGGGAATTGACTTCATGGGGCCATTTCCTCCATCGAGACAAAACTGCTACATCTTAGTCGCCGTCGACTATGTCTCTAAGTGGGTAGAGGCAATTGCTAGTCCTACCAACGATTCTGCCGTGGTCCTGAAGCTGTTCAAGACTATCATCTTCCCACGATTTAGAGTACCTAGAGTTGTCATCAGTGATGGGGGTACTCACTTCATCAACAAGATCTTCGAGAAGCTGCTGAAGAAGTATGGTGTACACCACCGCGTTGCCACGCCATATCATCCTCAGACCAATGGACAGGTAGAGGTCTCCAACAGACAGATCAAAGAGATCCTGGAGAAGACAGTTGGTGCTACACGGAAGGACTGGGCGCTGAAACTCGACGACGCTCTTTGGGCCTATAGAATAGCGTTCAAGACACCACTTGGTACGACACCATTCCATTTGCTGTATGGAACGGCATGCCATCTTCCTGTTGAGATTGAGCACAAAGCGGCCTGGGCTACAAAACTGCTGAATTTCGACATCAAGTCTGCTGCACAAAGACGACTAGTTCAGTTGAATGAGTTAGATGAGATCAAACTCTCCGCCTATGAGAATTCCAAGCTGTATAAGGAAAGGACCAAAGCTTATCATGACAAGAAGATCATTTCCCGACACTTTGAACCAAATGACCAGGTACTTCTGTACAACTCTCGTTTGCAATTGTTTCCTGGAAAATTGCGTTCTCGTTGGTCAGGTCCCTTCACGATCAAGGAGGTCCGCCCTCATGGTGCTGTAGTGTTGCTGAGTGCTGAAGGGAAGGAGTTCACTGTCAATGGACAGAGGGTGAAACACTATTGGGCGAAAGCCACCATTCCAGATGGGCACATTGTGCCTCTGGCTGAACTACCCGCTGCCTGACTGCTCTCCATGTCAAGCTAATGACATTAAACAAGCGCTTGGTGGGAGGCAACCCACTGGTGAGTCTGTACATAGTCTTTACTTTGATTTCTTAGTTTTATTTGTGTTGTGTTTTCACGTGGAACCAGGTCCAGACGACGAGCATCGATCGATACCCCTTGGTATCGATCGATACCCTTTGGTATCGATCGATACCATTAGCCTAAAGGGACTTATGCCATACGCTGAGCATCGATCGATACCACTTACGGTATCGATCGATACTCAGCTCCAGGTATGTTTTTTCAATAAAACCTTCGAGTTTTCATCACAACTTCCTCATTATCGCTCGACGCCGTCTTTGTTTTCTCTCCCAACTCTCACATCTTTTTCGATTTTTCATCAATTTCTTCGATTCCAAGCTCTATTCCCCTCAGATTTTTGACCACATTATCATTCTCTCATTCATATCTTCGATCTACCAGGTAATGCACTCGATTTCACCCTTTTAGATGTGTTGGCAGAATCGATTTGTAGTTTCCTTTGTTGTGAAGCTTTGGCTCTGTTTCTTGTCATCATTAGCTATAGGTGAATGAAATTGCCATATTAGGATGAGAATGGATATAATAGGGATGGAGTAGACTTAGGAATTCGAATTTAGGGTGATAGATTGGGAATTGGGTGATTTGTGGAATGAAATTCGCGATTTTTGTCTCGAGCATCGATCGATACCCCTTGGTATCGATCGATACCCGACCTGTAACAGAATGGTTTTTGCGATGTCATCTGTCGGGACTGTGTGCCTATCTTTCAAGCATCGATCGATACCCCTTGGTATCAATCGATGCATGCCCTTACTTGAACGTATGAGCTATCCTAACTTCTGTTTTCATTTTGATTTTCTCAGATGGCTCCGCGTAAGAGGACACGACAGGATGACGCTTCCACTTCCAACCCTCCACGCCGCAATTATGATCTTCAAGACGAGGTGGAGGCATTCCATGATTCACAGTGGCACGCTGGAGTCATCACAGCCATTCTTACTGGCGATCGCTACAGGGTCCTAAATGGAGGTTTCACAGAGGATACTGGCCGTCAGAGTTTCATTGACGCTCACATCAGCAACCTGAGGCATGCGCCACGACGTTCACCATCTCCATCTGCCCCTGCCCCTGTTGCTAGACCTCCCTGGCCTAAGTTGGAGGGGAAGAGGATCGTTCCACGACGCGTTTAGGAAGAGTTGCCCAAGGATGTGACTGAGAGTGAGGCTTGCGTTTACAGGCCAATAGCTGAGGAGTGGGACGACTACGACACTCTGTTCTACAACGAGTGGCTACGCGTTGTCATCCTGCCTACACGTTTCGTCGATCCTCACACCATGCGTCGTCTGGGCATCGACATTGATCTTTCTACCATGCTCGACAAGATTGGATTGGGCACTCTTTACTCACGGCAGTATGACCTCTACCCAGATCTCGTGCGTCAGTTCCTCGCCACTGCTCGAGTGTATTACAGAGACGAGGTCCACCGCACCGCTTCAGAGGGCACGTTGAATTTCCTGATCAGAGGGGTTCGCTACAGGCTGCCTATCCCTGACCTCTGCGCTATCTACGGGTTTGATCCTTACCCTCAGCAGATTGCTCTCCCTTTTCAGTTTCAGGATCTGCAGAACTTTTGGCGACACATTGGTCTTGGCGCCTACAGTTCCAAGACCTCTACCCAGATAGATATCCGCCACCCGACTCTGCGTTGCATTGCCAGGATTCTGAGCACCACTCTCCTCTGCAAGATGGAGCCGAACAAGTTGAGGATCTCAGAGCTGATGTTGATATACAAGGCAGTTGGTGACATAATTCCTGAGGATAGGTTTGAGTGGCCCGAGTTGAACCTCGAGGTCAACATTGGCGCCCTGTTTGCACACCACTTGGTCTCTCTAAAGACCAAGCCCTTCTCTGGCCGCAACTATGCCACCGCGCGGAAGACGGAGTCAGTTGGCAGCCTTCTCACCCCTATCTTTGAGCACTTTGGCATCTCCACTACAGCATGCTCGATAGTGACTACTCGCTCGCTTATGGATGAGCAGCACATGCAGCATATGCGTTGGTTGAAGGCCACTCGCCGCTGGTGCCTGCCTACGACAGATGGAGAGCTCTTTGTGCAGCTCTCCAACCGCGCTCTCACCTCCATTGGCACTCACCCTTCTCGGCTGCACTTCGATCCAGACCCGAGTTTGCTTTCGGTCGCCCCTTCTGCTCGTGTCCGCGCACCACGCCAGCTTCCGTCCGCTCCTATCGCTGCAGCCGAGACACCAGCCGTTGACTCTGCTGGGAGTCAGCCTCACCGTTCACAGCGCCACCAGACATCTGCTCCTGCTTCTTCATTTCCTCCACCACCAGAGTTACCGATGGAGACAGCTACTTTTCAGAGATATGTGGTGGAGAGTCTTCAGAGTATCTGGGCCGCTATTTCTCGCTGCCGCTGTTTCTCACTGCCCTTCGACCCGCTACGTTGTCTCTGAGTCCGATTCTGATGAGGATTCAGACTAGTCTCTGTTCCTGGGTTTCACATTTCCTTTTCTTTTCTTTTCTTTTGTTTTGCTTTCTTTTTTGAACTTGTCTAATCTCATTGTCAGTACTTGTTGGAACTTATGGCTATATATTATTCTGTTGCTTCTAACTGTGTTCTCTGATCTGACAGTTACTTCACCTAACTTTTGGCTTCAGTAGACACTATCTCGATTTTCAGAATCCGACACAGACCTTGGCATCGATCGATACTCCTCAGTATCGATCGATGCCCATTACCTTTCCACAGGTATTGTCACACTTACTCATTTTGTTCCTGTGCTTCTTTTGCTTCTTCTAGGCTAGATAACACTGGGGACAGTGTTGTTTAAGTCTGGGGGAGGTGATTACTGACATTGTGTTTGTTTTTCTTAGAGTCAGTCCATTTTTGAGTCTTTTTTAGCCAAAATTTTGTTTTATTGAGTCAAACTTGTTGAGATTATGAACCTTTGCTTGATGTCAGTGTCTGACTTTGTTTTTTGAGTAACCATTGTCACAGAACCAGCCCTAAGATCGACTAATAAAAAATCCAAAACTAACCAGTTAACCAGGAAAACACCCATGTCTCCAGCAAATTTCTACTAAATCCTGAGCCATTTTGCACTTCACTCCTGAGGTTGGTATTCACTGAATTGATTCATCATTCATATCTGGCAAAGGAACCCATGCGTTTGATAAATATGGTAGACCTCTCCCCTAAACACATAATGATACATACATTGCATAAAGAATGAGATGATTTCCGCCAGAGTAGAGGGCTAGGAATACTTCCTGTGATCCACTATTCTACTTGGATAAGGAATGATCACACAAAAGTCTGAAGCGAGGGGTAGGAACATTTCCTGAGACTCTCCATTATTCACCTAAGACTTTTGACACTTTGAGAGGGGAGAACCGGGATTAGGTGCCATCACCATCAATACTCGCGGTCTCAAACCTTGATTTGTGTAATGCGAAGCTTTAATTTGAAAATCAGATAAACATAAAAAGAGAATAAGTCTGGGGAGAAGAAATCAATACCAAAGTAAAAATTATGGTGGTTTCCTTAGTCATGATATCGCATGAGGAATGAATCTAGAAGGTTTTGAATATCAACATCAGTGATGAAACGCAATGAAGCTTTAGTATGCATTGATTGCTGTGAGATAATAAGTGGATAATGGGAAATTGCAATGGTCTAAGGAGAAGTACATGGTGGTCCGATCTGCAACTGTTTAGGTGACAACTGGAGTTTGGAAAAGGGTCATTACTATGTCTCAAGAAAAAGGTGAGTCTCCATGTTTTCAAACTCTTTCTCTGTTTGGTTTTCTGTTTGCTTGAGGGCAAGCAAAGACTAAGTCTGGGGGAGTTGATATATCATGGTTTTTACCCGTTTTTAGCCATGATATAAGTCCTTTTTGTTGAGTCTTTTCTATAGTTTTAGAGTCTTTCAGGTTCTTTTCAAGTTATAGGCGCGTATGGAGCCAATTGGAGGATTTGGGGAGCTTTTAAAGCAATCTGGAGTTCAAAGCCGTTCGGGAACAAGCTCAGCATCGATCGACACTGAGAAGCATCGATCGACACCATTCGTTTGGAAGAACCACGACCAAAGAACCTGGCAATCGATCGATCCAACTTACAACATCGGTCGATGCCAGTGACCGGAACGCCAACAAACCCAAGATTATCCAGAAGTTTTCCTTATTTTTCGAGATAACTCCAAAACGTTTTGATGAGCTATTTAATTGAGGTTTACAGCCTCCAGAAGAACACTTGTGATTTCTAGAGATAAAGTTTTTCTGCAATTGAGTCTTTTGGAGAAGAACTCTTGAACCTCTTTGTATTCTTACTCTATTTCATTGTTTTATATGATATCTATTCTATTCATGATGTTTATTGCTTTCAGCATGTCTGAGTAGATTCCCTGTTAGGATTAGGGTTACTTAAAGGTATTTGATGAATTATTAGATCTGGGTTAATTGTTAGGGAATAATCTATAGAGCTTTTCACCTAGACTTGAGATTAATGCTGATTTTAGCCTCGCGAACTAAAATCTGATTTTAGGTTGTTTGATTAGCACGAAAGTGTGATTGATTGCCTGATCTAGTGTTTGGTGAGCAAAAGCCCTATTCGCAAAGAAATTTGGTTTAGGGATTTTGTGAACCATTGAACTTGAACTTTAATGCTTGTTTAAATTGATAGAATTTGCAAAGAAATTTGGAATTCTAGGTTTAGACATAGATAGTTTTCGCAACGACAGTTGGTTTGCTTTACATCTATGATTCAAGTTTGAAAGCGGAGCTTAATTTATTCTTGACAATTGATTTGATTTGATAATTCTGATTTATCTACAAGTTTCCCTAAGCCTAGCGTTTTCCTCCACTGATTTACTTCTTTAATTTATTTGTTTTGTTATTCTTAATTACATCTATTCTGCTTAGCTTAATTCATATTTCTGAATCTATTGATTGTCATCTTGAGTCCTTGTGGATTGACCCCTAAAATACTATAACGACTGCTTAGATACTTTAGGGTATTAGATTTGAGCATATCAATAACCGGTTCCAGTTCTCGTAGGAACACTACATGTGAGGTACTTAGGTCTACCCCTAGTCCCTAAGCGGTTATCCTCCACAAACTTATCTCCCCTACTAGAGCAGATTCGAAAGCGGCTGGAGTCTTGGACGTCACGTTTTCTGTCATTCGCGAGAAGATTAAATCTAATAACATTGGTACTTTGGAGCATATGTAAGTTCTGGATGGCTGCATTTAGGTTACCTAATGCATTCACACCATCAACAGTCTTTGCTCTGCCTTTCTCTTGTCGGGTGAAATGAGCTCCAGAAAATCGAAAGTGGCTTGGAATGCTATATGTAAACCGAAACTAGAAGGAGGACTCGGTTTAAGATCTCTTAAGGAAGCTAATGATGTCTGCTGTTTGAAACTGATCTGGAAAATCAACTCCCATGGAAACTCTTTGTGGGCTCGGTGGATTCATATGTATTTATTGCAGCAAGAGACATTTTGGTCTATCAAGTCAAATACAAGGAAGGGTGGTGGAAAATCTTATCCTACCGTGAGACAGCAACAAAATTCTTTAACATGAAAATTAAGAGTAGAGAGCAAAACTTATTTTGGTATAACAACTCGTCGAATCTGGGCTGCCTCATGGATATCACGGAGTCGAGAGGTATTATCGATCTGGGTATATGGCGACTACAAACAGTGTCTGAATCATGGACTAACCGTAGGAGATAAAAGCATCGGGTTGAAAATCTCAATCTTGTTGAAGACGCTCTGTTCTCACAATGGCAAAAATCTTAACACGGGAAAAGATATACTAGTTTGGAGGGGAAAAAATGATCTTTACACAGCCAAAGACACTTGGAACCATGTCAGGACCTCTTCGTCTAAAGTGGCGTGGTACAAAAGGGTATGGTTTCTTCATACTACACCGAAGTTCTCGTTTGGCACTTGGTTGGCGATGCTTGACCGCTTATCTACAGGTGCAAGAACTTTACAGTGGAATGGCAAGCCGCCACAGTTTGTGTTTTTTTCCAGAAAAATATTGAAACCCGAAACCATATATTCTTCTCTTGTAGTTTTAGCTCTCAGGTTTGGAACTCCCTCGCACGGACATTGTTTACAAATGGGTTTTCTACCAATGATGGCCTATATTTTGGATCCTCGTCATAGTCAGCCTCTTAGCTTAACTCGAGCTCACAATATAAAGTATATTTTATTAAGAAAACTCCGTTTCAGGTTGTGACATAGAGTCTTCAAGGTTCCGAGTAGCACCGGTGATCGGTGAAGGCTATCATGTTCGGGTCCGAAGATATTATTGGCTTGAGGTGGAAATATTTTTTTCGTCATTAAGAAATAAACTTAATTATGCTTTTTAAATATATTTAAATATAAATAACCAATGAAAGCAATGTAATGGCTATGAAAAGATGACTGGCTCCAATATTTAGTGACGATTGAAAATTAGAAAAAGTAGGTTTTTGCCCCCTTTTTTTTTTGTCTTTTGGAGAGAGAGTCTCTGGTTTCATGTGATAAAGCATCGACGGCCGACCACAATCCGGAAGATATGCGGTGACTGTGAGCGGTGAGGCTCGTGGTGAATGTGGACTTGGATCAATGTAATATTATTTTTCTGAAGTAAGGCAATGTAATATGATTGAACACGATGATATTTGATAGAGGTTTTCAAAAACTCTATGGCCTCAAATATAACTCCACGTCCAACTTATCGAAGAGGCTTTGTTTTAGCTTATATGAAATCATTAGTTATGTTAACCAAGTAATTAAGATGTGAACCGGATTTAACCACCCTATATGTTGTAACGTTGTGAGAAACTCTTCTTCAACGGAATACACTTTCTCATTTTACGATTCATGAATTGTTCTTCAACTAAAATGGTATCAGAAACAACCATGCAACGTTGGATTTTAGAGTTTTAAGAAGAAGATGTATACTTTTGTTTGGTTACATGCCTGGTAAGCAGAAGGTCGATTGAAGGGCAAGGCCACTCTAAAAAAAAAGGTAACAAAAGAATAAATATAACCTGTATCGGTAAACACTGAGCTTAGAGTACGTGAACGGTGAACCCACGGGATTCACATCTCCTAAACCTCCCAAAATAATTAAACGCACACGTTGCTCTTCTTTACAAAGGCTATATAAACCCTAGACTGGCACAAGGCTTCAATGCAACACAAAACATACACACTACAAATTAACCATGAAGCTTCTTGGGTTCGCCTTAGTTTTTCTTTTAGCTGTGGCGACTTGCGAAGCTGAAGAGATTACTTGCGAAGAGAACGTTCCATTCACATGTAGCCAAACAGATCGTTTTAACAAAAACAGTTTCGAAAAAGACTTCATCTTCGGTGTTGCATCTACTGCTTACCAGGCATGTAACAAAACAAAAGTACACATCTTCTTCTTAAAACTCTAAAATCCAACGTTGCATGGTTGTTTCTCTTCATTTCAGATCGAAGGTGGCAGAGGTCGTGGACTTAACGTTTGGGATGGCTTCACTCAACGATACCCAGGTTTGTCGTCTGCATGGTTGCTATATATTAAAGCTTACATAGCTATATGAGGGGAATGTTGGCTATATGTTTCTATATATTCATAGTAATGTCTTTTTATGTTATCAGAGAAAGGAGGAGCCGATCTTGGGAATGGAGACACTACTTGTGACTCATATACGTATTGGCAGGTTAATTCCTCAGTATATGCTAGCTAATATACTCAATGAATTATCTATCAGCTATGTGTGAATTGACATGAGATTGTAAATATAAACACTGCAGAAAGATATAGACGTGATGGACGAACTCAATGCTACTGGCTACAGATTCTCCTTGGCGTGGTCAAGAATCCTTCCAAGTATGTATACATTGTACATATAATGTATATCGTATTATTCCATTGTAACTGTTTGAAAGAGTAAATATATGATACATATGAGCAGAAGGAAAGAGGAGTAGGGGAATCAACGAAGATGGTATTAAGTACTACAGCGATCTCATAGATGGCCTCAAAAATAAGAGTATAGAGCCTTTCGTTACCCTCTTTCACTGGGACCTTCCTCAAACACTGCAAGATGAATATGGCGGTTTCTTGAACAAAGAGGAGATCATGTATGTTTTTGAAGCCATGCTGCTTATTAAGAAAGATAACAACATACAATATTTGATCTTGCACTGACGAAATGATTCTATAATATTCGCAGGGCGGATTTCACAGATTACGCGGATCTATGTTTCGAGAGATTTGGTGACAGGGTAAAGCATTGGATCACGATTAACCAGCTCTACACAGTGCCTACGAGAGGATATGCATTGGGAACAGATGCACCTGGTCGATGTTCTCCTAAGATTGATAAAAGATGTAATGGAGGAAATTCGTCAACAGAACCCTATATCGTTGCACATAACCAGCTTCTTGCTCATGCCTCGGTCGTTGATCTTTACAGGAACAAATATAAGGTGAGGTCTCGATTTGTAGAAGATGTAATCTAACCTCACATGTGATTCTAATTAAATTATCATTGTGTATATGACCACAGGTCAAACAAGGAGGGATGATTGGACCTGTGATAATAACTAGATGGTTTCTACCGTTTGACAACACTACAGAGAGCCTAAATGCAACTTGGAGGGCTCATGAATTTTTCCATGGATGGTATATATGTATCCAAGAATGAAATGATTTCTATCATTGATATGTATATATAAAATAATGATAATTAAATATGCATGTACATCAGGTTCATGGAGCCGCTAACACAAGGTAAATACCCACAAATCATGATAGATCTTGTGGGTAAACGGCTTCCCAATTTCACGAAAGCAGAATCTGACCTTGTAAAGGGTTCATATGATTTCCTTGGTCTCAACTATTACGTAACTCAGTACGCCCAAAACAATGACACAATCGTTCCTTGAGACGTACACACTGCCATGATGGACTCAAAAGCAACTCTCACAGGTACCACTCTATTTCCACTTAGTTACAACTTTTCTATACATATATATATGTATATATATTTCTTTTTAATTACAACATTTTTGCGACTATCAAGTATTTCATCCTTGTGTTTACAGCTAAAAATGCAAAGGGTGAGGCCCCTGGTCCACCGGTATGCATGATCCACCCCTATTCTTTCAATCATTTATCTTATGAAATATAACATCCATGCATTCTTCTGATTTCTTTTAATATATATACTTTCCCTTTCTCAGTTCAATAACGGCAGTTATTACCACCCAAAAGGCATTTACGAAGTAATGGATTACTTCAAAACCAATTACGGTGACCCTTTGATATATGTCACCGAGAACGGTGAGTTCTACTACTCATCTCTTTCATCTATACATGTTAAGTGTATTTCGGTTTGACTCAAATACTTTGGAATCAGGAATCAGTACGCCCGGTGGTGACATACCCTTTACGGAGGCTTTTCACGATTACAAGCGGATTGATTATCTATGCAGTCATCTCTGTTTTCTCCGCAAGGTCATCAAGTGAGTGGATGCTACTCTTCTTCCGTTGTTCTTTTTATATATAACATTTACATGTACATATGTTTGATGAGTCGTACGCATTTAATGGTTGTTCTTGTTTCTAGGGAGAAGCGTGTCAAGGTTAAAGGATACTTTGCTTGGTCTCTTGGGGATAATTACGAATTCTGCAATGGCTTCACCGTCAGATTCGGACTTAGTTACGTTGATTTCACCAATCTCACTGCTGATAGAGACCTCAAAGCATCTGGCTTGTGGTACCAGTCGTTCTTAAAAGATAACAACAAGAACCAAGAGATCCTCCGCTCAAGTGTCTCCTTCAAGAACCGTGACAGGAAGAGCCTTGCATGAAAGACCTAAGCCACTTTATGCCCATCAAGATCATCTTCGTATCTCCTCTTTCCACTTACTCCATAGATAAGGAGTTTCTTCCATCGTACAACATACTGTATTAAATAAAAATTCCAATAAAAGATTATCAAACTTAATAAATATTTTTATATACTACATTATGTCATAGGATGGGGAAAAAAAATCCAACGAAACCAAATTGAACCAAACTAGAAGGCTTATTAGTTTTATTGTCTTCAAACAAAATACTGATACCGAAACTGAAATTTATTTTATAAATTAATTAGTATTTTTTAAAAAATCCAAGAAAAGACGAAACAAAACCATTTTAGTGTACTGGTATAAAAACGAATCAAATACTCAACTATAATGTATTCAACTTTAGTTATAGTTTTTAATGTGCATTCTACCATGATCGAATGAAATATTATTATAGCATTTTAGAGTCGAATCTACAAAGAACATATCATTAACTCATTAGAAATACACAAATTTACTTAAACTAAGCTAAATTTGGTTTGAGGTTTTTATTCACTAACAAACTACTTAAATTAAACAAAGAAAGCAAAAAGCAAACCAAACCAAACTATAACTAAGCAAGCACCAAAATAAAACTAAGAAATGAGACTAAGCAAAGCAATAGGTAAGCAATATTAAGTTTATTTAATTTAATCTACATGATTTAATTAAGTTAAACTTAAACTTCTAGAAAAATATGTATTGTGTCCTTTAAAGAAAAGACACCTCCACATATGTATGTGTCCTTTAAAGAAGAAGCACCTCTACATATGTATGTGTCCTATGGGAAGAGTCACCTCTATAAAAAGTTGTGATTAGGCACCACTTCAAAAAGCATCACTTGCGCCACTGTATAAGGAGATCACAACATTGAGGGAAGAGTAATAATTTTTCTGATATTTTTCTTCTTTCAAAATAATTTCCGAGAAACTCAAAGTAGAGTTTGTTAGGGTCTCCATACGGTGTCAATACAAAGATCGATAGTTGTATCCTGCAAGATAGACGTCCACGAAACTACAAACACCAACGTAGGAGCGAAATTATGTCTTAGGAGATTGCTCAAGCAAGCCTCTATCATTCTACAATATATTCAAACAAGCAAGAAGAAGAAGAAATCATAAAGTTAGTTTGTGAATTTTGTACACTGTTGTATTTTCTTGTTTTCTATAAAAGAAAGTAAACGTATTGATTACGTGAGACTGATTTGCATCTATAATTTCAACAACAATCTAAGACAGAATTTCCTCTTCTTCTCATCTCTCTGGTTGTTTGAAATTGATAGATGGATCAATCTGCTGCGGTTGTGAAAAATCACATTGAGAAACCTTTTGTTTTCCGAGGAGTGGATTTCAAAAGATGGCAGCAAAAGATGTTGTTTTATCTCACAATGTTGAATCTGGCACAATCCTTGACTTCGGATGGACCAGAATTACATGTTGAAGGTGACATTCCTAATGAAGTCATCCAGGCATCAGAGGCATGGACACAAAACGAGTTTTTGTGTTAGAATTACATTCTTAATGCCTTGGACGATTCTCTCTATGATGTTTATCAAATTTTCCAAACTCCAAAACAGTTGTGGGAATCGTTAGAGAAAAAATACAAGTCCGAAGTCGCAAGTGCCAAAAAGTTCATCTTTGGAAAATTCTTAAATTTTAAGACGAGTGACACCAACTCAGTGGTGAAACAAGTGGAAGAAATCCAAATTATCGCTCATGAATTGAAGGATGAGGGTATCGGGCTGAATGAAGCATTTCTGGTTGCTTCCATTATTGAAAAATTGCCTCCAACTTGGAAAGACTTCAAGATTTATTTGAAGCACCTACACGAAGACATGAGTCTCGAGCAAATAATTCTCAAGTTGCGTGTCGAAAAAGAAAATCGTAAGAATGAGCGGTCTGAATTTTCTTCTATGGAAGTAAAGACCAATGTAATTGAGGGAAACAATTCCAAATTCAAGGGCTTTAAGAAGAACAAAATCGTTAAGAAAACGTTCATTCCACCAAAATGCTCTAACTTTAAGAAGAAGCCACAAGGTGCTTGTTGGGTGTGTGTAAAGCCTGGACATAGGGCCAAGGACTGTCGCCATAAAAAGAATGGATCTTTTGTTGGAGATGTCAACAATGCAAACCTTGCCGAAAATCATTTTGTTGCTGTTGTCTCAGAGGCAAACATGATGACTAACTCCAATGATTTGTGGGTTAACACTGGTGCAACAAAACATGTGTTTTCTGACGTGAGTATGTTTTCAACATATAAACAAGGTTCTGGTGGAGAAAAGCTCTATATGGGAAATGCTAGCACTGCTACAATTGAAGGGAAAGGAAAAGTGGTTTTAAAACTCACTTCCGGAAAAGAACTTGCACTTACAAACGTGCTCCATGTCCCTGAGATTCGAAGGAATTTGATTTCATGTTCTCTTCTTACCAACAAAAGCTTTAAGATTGTATTTGAATCTGATAAGGTTGTACTCACTAAAGGTGGGATGTATGTCGAGAAAGGCTATCTAAGTGATGGTCTTTTCAAAGTGAATGTTGTACCGATTATTAATAAAAACGCATGCAATAGCTCTTCTTCTGTTTACTTGCTTGACTCAAGTAATTTATGTCATGCAAGAATAGGACATGTCAATTATCGTTCTTTATATTGAATGATGAATTTAGAATTGTTACCAAAACATAATCTTAATAATATTAAAACAAACAAATGTGAAGTTTGTGTAGAATAAAAATATTCACGGCACTATTACAAAGCTGTGTAAAAATCAAACATGTTACTTGGTTTGATTCATAGTGACCTGAGTGATTTTCAATCAACTCCAAGTCGAGGAAGAAATAATTACTATATTTCTTTTATTGATGATTATAATAAGTTGTGTCATATCTATTTGATTGATACTAAAGATGAGGCTTTGAATATGTTTAAGAAATTCAAAGCAGAAGTTGAAAATCAATTAGATAAGAGAATAAAGATTCTTAGATCATATCGTGGTGGAAAATACAAATCAAATAAATTCTCAGATTTTTGTTCTACGCATGGAATCATTCATCAAACTACGGCACCATATACTCCAATGCAAAATGGAGTTGCCGAAAGGAAAAATAGAACGTTAAAAGAAATGATGAATTCCATGTTAAACAATTCGGGTGCACCACTTAGCTTATGGGGTGAAGCTATTCTTACGGCAAATTCATTATTAAATAAAATCCTTCATAAGAAGAGTGATAAAACCCCATATGAATTGTGGAAGAACAAAACACTTTCATATAAAAATGTGAAAGTGTGGGGTTGTCTCGCAAAGGTTCAAGTACCTTTACCAAAGAATACTATTATAGGACCAAAAACAGTGGATTGCGTTTACATAGGTTCTGTAGAAAACAGTGCTGCATACAGATTTTTGGTTCATAAATCTGATAATGTTGAGGTAAAAGTAAATACATTTATTGAATCAAATGAGGCTGAGTTCTTTGAAGATGTATTTCCATACAAAGAACCAAGAAATATGAGTACTAAACGAGTACGTGAGGTTGATGAAATTGCCTCAAAAGTTCAAGAAGAAGAAAATGAACCAAGAAGAAGTAAAAGGGCAAGAATCTCTAAAGATTTTGGTACAGATTATATTACGTACTTGGGTGAATATAAGCAACAAACTTATAAGGCTGCAATTGAATCTTCAAAAGCACCTTATTGGAAAGAGGCGATTCAAAGTGAAGTAGAATCAATTTTGAATAACCATACATGGGAATTGGTTGATTTACCACCTGGAAATAAACCAGTTGGACATAAATGGATATTCACAAAGAAGTTTAGACTTGATGGAACGATTGAGAAATATAAAGCAAGACTAGTGGCGAAAGGAATATCGTCAAAAGGAAGGTCTTGATTTCTTGGATACATATTCTCCAGTCACAAGAATTACTTCCATAAGATTGCTAATAGCAATTTCAGCCATATATGATCTAGAAATTCATCAAATGGATGTTAAAACAACATTCTTAAATGGTGATTTAGATGAAGAGATATATATGGAACAGCCTAAAAGTTTGGTAGTGAAAGGAAAAGAAAGAAAAGTTTGTAAACTTATGAAATCCTTGTATGGACTTAAGCAAGCGCCAAAACAATGGCATGAGAAATTTGATAATACAATGAAGTCGTATGGTTTTACCATAAATGAATGTGACATGTGTGTTTACATTAAGAAAACTAAAAATGATACGATCATTGTATGTCTATATGTGGATGATATGTTGATAATGGAAACAAGTAAAGACATTATTAATTCCACAAAGAAGATATTGAGTGACAATTTCGAAATGAAAGATATGGGATTGGCTGACTTAATTCTTGGAATTAGAATTAAACGAGAACCAAATGGTTATTCACTTACTCAATCTCATTACGTGGAGAAAGTTCTAAGGAAATTTTGTCACTTTGATGATAGACCGGTAGTTACTCCATTTGATCCAACTTGCAAGCTTCCAAAGAATGAAGGGGAAAGTGTGTCTCAATTAGAATACACATAAATAGTTGGAAGCCTTATGTACATTACAAATTGTACAAGACCAGACTTGGCTTACTCATTGAGTCGATTAAGTCGATATTCAAGTAATCCAAATAGAGAACATTGGAATGCTTTGGTTAGAGTATTGAGATACTTAAAGCATACAATGAATTATGGTCTATATTTCACAAAATTTTCTCCTGTGTTAGAAGGATATAGTGATGCCAATTGGATATCGGGAAGTACAGATAGTAAATCCACAAGTGGTTATGTGTTTACACTTGGTGGTGGTGCTGTGTCTTGGAAATCATCTAAACAAACGTTTATCGCACGGTCTACAATGGAATCTGAATTTATCGCACTAGAGAAAGCTGCAGAAGAAGCCGAATGGCTTAGGAATTTTATTGAAGATATTCCACTATGGCCAAAGTCGGTAACTGCACTGTGTATTCATTGTGATAGTATGGCTGCCTTAAATAGAGGTAAAAATAAAATTCACAAAGGTAAATCAAGGCATATTAGACGAAGATATGCCACAATACGACAATTGCTTTCAAATGGGGTGATAGCATTGGATTATATTAGATCAAAGGAAAACTTGGTTGATCCTTTGACTAAAGGCCTTCCTAAAGAGCAAGTCGTATTCACTTCGAGGGGAATGGGTCTCAAGCCAACACAATGAGTCACCACTTGGTGGAAACCTAACCTAGCAACATTGGAGATCTCATGCTCTAGGTTCAATAGGCAAACTAGTTGAGAAAGACTCAAAGTAGTATGTACACATTTCTCATTCCTATGAAGTAATAATATGTTTCCATTGACGATTAAGGGATGAATATTTTATTCTTAATAATGTTAATAGCTTTTCAAAAAAGTAGGATAGAATGGACTATCTTTAATTAATGTTACCTATATGAGAGTGGTGTCGGGTCGTACCTATGAGAATTGATATCGCTAAATTCTCTAGAGCTCTCACGAAGTCGGGATATGAGAATTGATATGGCTAAATTCTCTAGAGCTCTCACGAAGTCGGGATATGTTCTGGACCAAAATGAACACAACCGTATAAACTAGAAATGAGCTGATGATGTATGTGTTTCACTTATAGTCTCGGTTTACTATAAAACGTGATTAGTTCAAGACTAGAGTTCATTGCCCACAAAATAAATTTGATAAGTTGTTACTAAGAAAGGTTCAAGTTCAAAAGACACCTTTTCCGATGCATATTGATTCACTTTCTCACAAGTATTATAGCTTATTTTCTATTCAAATGTGGGGTATTCTCGAGTTTGAATAGAAAATGTGGAGTATTGTTGGAGTTTATTTAATTTAATCTACATGATTTAATTAAGTTAAAACTTCTAGAAGAATATGTATTGTGTTCTTTAAGGAAGAGACACCTCCACATATGTATGTCCTTTAAGGAAGAGGCACCTCTACATATGTATATGTCCTATGGGAAGAGGCACCTCTATAAAAGGTTGTGATGAGGCACTATTTCAAAAAGCATCACTTGGGTCATTATATAAGGAGATCACAACATTGAGGGAAGAGTAATAATTTTTCTGATATTTTTCTTCTCCCAAAATAATTTCTGAGAAACTCAAAGTAGAGTTTGCTAGGGTCTCTGTACGGTGTCAATACAAAGATCGATAGTTGTATCCTGCAAGATAGACGTCCACAAAACTACACACACCAACGTAGGGGCGAAATTCTGTCTAAGGAGATTGCTCAAGCAAGCCTCTATCATTCTACAATCTATTCAAACAAGCAAGAAGAAGAAGATATCAAAAAGTTAGTTCCTGAATTTTGTACACTATTGTATTTTCTTGTTTTCTATAAAAGAAAGTAAACGTATTGAATACGTGAGACTGATTTGCATCTATAATTTCAACAACAAATCAAACTCGAACTAAAAAGAAATCGGAACATACTAAACAATAACTAAACGATTTTTGAGAAAAAAAAAAAAAAAGGTGAGTCCTTGGGTTTAGATTCGATTAGGGTGACTACTAATCAATCCAAGATGCTCTATTGATCTAACAATGCTAATCCTTTAGTCTTGGGTCACTAAAACTAGGCCACTTCCATGATCCTAATCCTATAGTAATCAAGTAACTAACAAAGATTTCCATCCTTAATCACAAGACTAATATGAATTAATTCCAAACCAAACTAACTACTTAGCACCCTAATCATCAATTCCCATTTGCTAGGTACACTAAGCACTCTCTAAGTTCTCTCGGGAATTTCATCGAACACCTTTCGGGCATGAAAATTCTTAACATCTAGTCTTAACTTGATCAAAGCTAATCTAGCTCTAAAACCACCTGGATAATAAGGATCTATAAACATTAAGTCCTAAGCATCTTGAGTCAACTCCTAATCACCCTAATCTACTAAACCCAAAGGCTCTAAGAAGACTACTCACTAGACATCATGAAAACACAAAGATCCATAGATATCTAAAAGAAAATTCAACTAAATTGCATGGAAACACTAATATTCATAGAATATTCAAAGAGGTCAAGAGAGTTTCAAAAACTAAATCATGAATTCGCAACAAATTAGATAAAAAGCACCTAAATAGTAAAAGGAGTGAACCTGGTCAACCCGCAACAAATCGAATTTTGACCCAGGAAATCTGGTTTTGGGAAGCACAGTAGCGGCTAGCATGAAGTCGAGACAGGAGGTCGAGAGGTGACTAGCGGCTGTCAGGAGGTCGTGAGCGTTGGCCGGTATAATCTCTGGAAATCTCGGTCTAGCTTGTTTTACGCGTCAGATTGATATGCCTCCATTAAATCGGCCATAACGTTTTCTGTGTAGCTCGGATTGGCATGAAATCACCTCCATTGGAAAGCTAACTCAATTTCCTATAACTTTTATGAAGAGCTTTGAAGCTAAATCCCAGCGCAAACTTTATAAGAGTTGATCTTTGAGGCACTTTGGACTGATTTTGCATCATTGTTTCTACTTTGCATCAAAGTCTCCATAAAAGCCTCCCATCCCCAATTCACCTAGTAAAAGATACCAAAACCAATGCAAGATGCATGTAATATGTCTAAAATCCTAAAATGCAAGACCATGAACACAAGAGACCAAACCTAATGCAAAAAGTGTTAAAACTAAAGAAGGAACGAATATAAACCCAAGTAAAATGACCTAAAAACTATGCAAATCTCACTAATTTCAACAAGTCTCAAATGAATCAATTTAATCCTTGTTGAATCAATTTAATATTGCCCATATCAACTGTGTTTAACAAAAAAAAAGGGGTCTGATGCAAAAATGAGGCTTTGAATGGTATCATGCAGAACAAATGCAAAAAAATGTGGTACGGTTCAAATAGTACAAAATGTATAGATATATAGATATATGTATATATTTATAGGGAAATTGCTAAAACTAGACCAAAAATTGAGTTTGATTGCAAAACTAGACCCCAAATTGAAACAAATGCAAAACTAGACCTTAAATTAGAAAAATAATAAAAAATATTTTCAATGCAATTTCTTCTAAAGAAAATAAGATTATCTAAAATATGAAATTTATAAATTAAAATTTAAAAAACATTCATAAATTTTAAGCATGTAAGGTTGATTATGTTCTAAAATACCATAAACAGTCGCAGACTTCAACCATGAAGTCTGCAACCGTAATTAAATGTGAAATTTTAATTACAAATGATAAAAAAATATTTCGATAAAAATTTTTGAAAGATAAATTATTTTAAATCAAATCGAATAGGTTTTAAAAAAAAAATTCATAAAACTAAGTCATTTGATGTAAACCATGTGAAGCATATAGGTTAGAGGTTGCCAATAGGTAAGAATCCATGCATATATCTTTAGGGTTAGACTTAGTTTGATATGTTTTTGATATAAAATGGCGATCCTTCGTATAGTTGTTAGATTTTGAATATATTATACTATTTTGATGTCAAATGTTAGTATTTGTTAACAAAGAGTGAATTAAACATTCGAAATTTAGAGTTTAGGGCTTACAGACTTCTAGACGCTCTCACGAAGTCGGGATATGTTCTGGACCAAAATGAACACAACCGTATTAAACTAGAAATGAGCTGATGATGTATGTGTTTCACTTATAGTCTCGGTTTACTATAAAACGTGATTAGTTCAAGACTAGAGTTCATTGCCCACAAAATAAATTTGATAAGTTGTTACTAAGAAAGGTTCAAGTTCAAAAGACACCTTTTTCCGATGCATATTGATTCACTTTCTCACAAGATATATAGCTTATTTTCTATTCAAATGTGGGGTATTCTCGAGTTTGAATAGAAAATGTGGAGTATTGTTGGAGTTTATTAATTTAATCTACATGATTTAATTAAGTTAAAACTTCTAGAAGAATATGTATTGTGTTCTTTAAGGAAGAGACACCTCCACATATGTATGTCCTTTAAGGAAGAGGCACCTCTACATATGTATATGTCCTATGGGAAGAGGCACCTCTATAAAAGGTTGTGATGAGGCACTATTTCAAAAAGCATCACTTGGGTCATTATATAAGGAGATCACAACATTGAGGGAAGAGTAATAATTTTTCTGATATTTTTCTTCTCCCAAAATAATTTCTGAGAAACTCAAAGTAGAGTTTGCTAGGTCTCTTGTACGTGTCAATACAAAGATCGATAGTTGTATCCTGCAAGATAGACGTCCACAAAACTACACAACCAACGTAGGCGAAATCTCTGTCTAAGGAGATTGCTCAAGCAAGCCTCTATCATTCTACAATCTATTCAAAACAAGCAAGAAGAAAGAAGATATCAAAAGTTAGTTCCTGAATTTTGTACACTATTGTATCTTTCTTGTTTTCTATAAAAGAAAGTAAACGTATTGAATACGTGAGACTGATTTGCATCTTATAATTTCAACAACAAATCAAACCGAACTAAAAAGAAATCGGAACATACTAAACAATAACTAAACGATTTTTGAGAAAAAAAAAAAAAAGGTGAGTCCTTGGGTTTAGATTCGATTAGGGTGACTACTAATCAATCCAAGATGCTCTATTGATCTAACAATGCTAATCCTTTAGTCTTGGGTCACTAAAACTAAGGCCACTTCCATGATCCTAATCCTATAGTAATCAAGTAACTAACAAAGATTTCCATCCTTAATCACAAGACTAATATGAATTAATCCAAAACCAAACTTAACTACTTAGCACCCTAATCATTCAATTCCCATTTGCTGTAGGTACACTAAGCACTCTCTAAGTTCTCTCGCGGGAATTTCATCGAACACCTTTCGGGCATGAAAATTCTTATACATCTAGTCTTAACTTGATCAAAGCTAATCTAGCTCTAAAACCACCTGGATAATAAGGATCTATAAACATTAAGTCCTAAGCATCTTGAGTCAACTCCTAATCACCCTAATCTACTAAACCCAAAGGCTCTAAGAAGACTACTCACTAGACATCATGAAAACACAAAGATCCATAGATTATCTAAAAGAAAATTCAACTAAATTGCATGGAAACACTAATATTCATAGAATATTCAAAGAGGTCAGAGAGTTTCAAAAACTAAATCATGAATTCGCAACAAATTAGAATAAAAAGCACCTAAATAGTAAAAGGAGTGAACCTGGTCAACCCGCAACAAATCGAATTTTGACCCAGGAAATCTGGTTTTGGGAAGCACAGTAGCGGCTAGCATGAAGTCGAGACAGGAGGTCGAGAGGTGACTAGCGGCTGTTCAGGAGGTCGTGAGCGTTGGCCGGTATAATCTCTGGAAATCTCGGTCTAGCTTGTTTTACGCGTCAGATTGATATGCCTCCATTAAATCGGCCATAACGTTTCTGCTGTGTAGCTCGGATTTGGCATGAAATCACCTCCATTGGAAAGCTAACTCAATTTCCTATAACTTTTATGAAGAGCTTTGAAGCTAAATCCAGCGCAAACTTTATAAGAGGTTGATCTTTGAGGCACTTTGGACTGATTTTGCATCATTGTTTCTACTTTGTTGGCATCAAAAGTCTCCATAAAAGCCTCCCATCCCCAATTCACCTAGTAAAAGATACCAAAACCAATGCAAGATCAGCTGAATATGTCTAAATACCTAAAATGCAAGACCATGAACACAAAGGACCAAAAAACAATGCAAAAAGTGTTAAACTTAAAGAAGAGACGAATATAAACCCAAGTAAAAATGACCCTAAAAACTATGCAATACTCACTAATTCAATCAACATCTCAAATGAATCAATTTAATCCTTGTTGAATCAATTTACATATTGCCCATATCAACTGTGTTTACAAAAAAAAAGGGGTCTGATGCAAAAATGAGGCTTTGAAATCGTATCATGCAGAACAAATGCAAACAAAATGTCAGGTGTCATAGATAGTACCAAATGTATAGATACTATAGAAAATATATATGTATATATTTATAGGGAAATTGCTAAAACTAGACCAAAAATTGAGTTGATTGCAAAACTAGACAACCCAAATTGAAACAACGCTGCAAAACTAGACCTTAAATTAGAAAAAATAATAAAAAAATATTTTTAATGCAATATTCTTCTAAAGAAAATAAGCATTTACTAAAATATGAACTTATAAAATTAAAATTTCTAAAACTTTCATAATTTTTAAGCACGATGTTAAGGTTGATTATGTTCTAAAATACCATAACAGTCGCAGACTTCAACCATGAAGTCGATGCGAACCGTAATTGAAAGCTTGAGTGAAATTTTAATTACAAATGGATAAAAAAATATTTCGATAAAATTTTTGGAGAAGATAAATTATTTTAAATCAAATCGAATAGTTTTAAAAAAAAATTCATAAAACTAAGTCATTTGATGTAAAACCATGTGAAGCATATAGGTTAGAGGTGCCAATAGGTAAGAATCCATGCATATATCTTTTAGGGTTAGACTTAGTTTTGATATGTTTTTGATATAAAATGGCGATCTCGTATAGTCGTTAATTTTGAATATATTATACTTTTTGATCTCGGACGAATTATCAAAATTTGCTATTTAGTAACAACAGTGAATTCAGATAATCGTTTATAGCCAGGCGCCCGAAGTAGCGGACGTTGAACAGAGGGGTCGTGGAACGGAGCTCAACCAGCCCTGATCTTCTAGTCACTTTGTCTCCACTATAACAAAATCACGCGAATGTTAATTCCATCGTAACACTCCTGTGAACGTCGTAAATTTTTCTAGGAATGTTCACTTGTAGACTTGCTTGGTGAATTCTTAATCAATGAATCGGCAAACTTGTTCACGGATTCTGAGAGTTTCAGTAGATCAGATCTGAATCCTGAAGATTTGTTGATGTAGATTTTAAACGTGAAATTCAAAGATCCAGGAAATTGAATTTTCAAAAATTGAAACAAAAAAAAAAAACCAACTTTAAAAAACTTTACATTTACTAAACAAGATTAAAACTGAAATTGCAATAGTTAATCTGGGTAAAAAAATTAAAAAATCTCCATCGCTCTGTTTCTCCTCCAAAATCACCAAACGTCGCCGGAAATCTCTAAACATGCCGACACTCTTTCTCCTCTTGAGCGGTAAGTTATCGATATTTCTTCCTCCCTGCGGGAAAACCCCTAACTCTAATTCTTATCTTTTATTTGATTCGCAGATCTGGGAATCGCAAACCGTCGGTGAAGAGAGCATTGATTCTAGATGACGATGAAGATGAAGATGAAGATGAAGATAAAGATGAAGATGAAAGATGAAGATGAAGATGAAGAAGAAGATGAAGATGAAGACGTAGATGAAACTCACACTTTAACCCAGACCATGAGATGTTAATGCAAAATTTTGTCAATGTGATGCACGAAAAGATTGTGTTTTGTTGTCTAAGAGGACGAGGGTTGATTGGAACTCGGTGGAAAGTTTTATCTTGAGTCAAATAGTGAAAAGATGAAACGGTCCACCCTAATTATGTAGACTTGAGCAATGTCTTTCATCTTTTCACCATTTGACTTCAAAATAAACTTTCCACCAGAGTTTCCAATACAACCCTCGTCCTCTTAGAACAACCAAACACAATCTTTTCGTGCATCACATTGACAAAAATTTTGCATTGACATCTCAGGGTCACGGGTTAGTAAGTGTGACTTCTCTTCATCTTCATCTTCATCTTCATCCTCGTCATCATCTTCCTCTTAGACAACAAAACACAATCTTTTCGTGCCGGAAGATCAAAGAGATCTTGATCCTTTAGATTTCTATGCACTTAAAAAAATTTTTTAATTCTTCTTGTGAAATAGAATGGAACTTATTTCTTTAGTTTTATGTTAATTATGTTATTATTGCAGATTTAATCATCTTCGGCGTTACTCCTCGATTGTTCCCCATTTGGTGACGACTTCTTTGTAGAAAAGTTGTAAGATTTTGTTATCGTAGACTCTTTGTAGAAGTCTGAAGCGACTTTTAATGGTTTTCTAGAATATAATCAACTTAATTTTATGAAAGTTTCTGAAATTTTAATTTAAAAGTTTCATATTTGGGATAATTCTATATAATTTCTCTTAAAAGAAATTGCATTGAAATTATTTTTTATATTTTCTAATTTAAATATAAGGTTTAATTACGGTTCAGACTTCGACCATGAAGTCTAGAACCGTAATTAATTGTGAAATTTTAATTAAAAAATGATAAAAAAAAAATATTTCGATAAAAAATTTTGAAAGGATAAATTATATTTTAATCAAATCGAATAGGTTTAAAAATAAAATTTCATAAAAACTAAGCAATTTGATGTAAAAACCATGTGAAGCATATAGGTTAGAGGTTGCCAATAGGTAAGAATCCATGCATATATTCTTTAGGGTTTAGACTTAGTTTGATATGTTTATTGATATAAATGGCGCATCCTTCGTATAGTTGTTAGATTTTGAATATATTATACTATTTTGATGTCAAATGTTAGTATTTGTTAACAAAGAGTGAAAATAACACATTCGAATTTTAGAGTTTAGGCTTACAGATTATCGGAGTTTCGGGTGAAGTCTCACGGTAGCCTTCGCGTGAAGTCTGTAAAGATTTTGTTATCGTATGAAATTCAAAATAATCCAAAAACAAAGTTTAATATTATAAATAAACTTATGTTCTTAAACAGAAGATTTAGATAGATAAATTTCCTATCTTAAGGACAATTGCCCTGTGATCTTGCTATCATATCAAACATCAAAGAAGTCGTCTCTCAAATCTTCAACCTCTTCTATCGCTGGGGTTGAACAAAATGTCTGATAAGCCTTCTTCAGTTTCCAGCCAAGTGTCCATGATCACCACCTTATGGGAATTAGATTGGTATTGTCGAGATCAATTACGATATGTTGAACTGTAGTGAATAACAAACTTACGCGCGAATGGATTTATCCTCCATAATTTAAGCACCACGATCACCGCTCCACCTCTCCTGTTCCTAAGCCATTCCAGAAGTTATAAGCGGGTTACCCGGTTTCACATAGTTTCACATCTGCGTTCTCCAAGTAAGCTGCAAGCTCGGACTTCATCTCACGTAGCGTCCATGTATCTTGTTAAAATCATAATACGTATATGCATACGCAGGCCCCATCTCACCAAGTACATAAGATGCTTTCCCTTGTACTTTCGTGATTATGTTATCCA